>JAJLUM010000080.1:0-64827 GCA_030564265.1 Blastobotrys attinorum
CCACCAGAGCCACCGAAGGAGTCATTGTCATTACCTCGACCGCCAGAGCCGCCGAAAGAGGACTCATGGTTACCACCTCGACCACCGGAGCCACCGAAGGAATCGTTGTCATTTCCTCGACCACCAGATCCACCGAAGGAGGATTCATGGTTACCTCCTCGGCCACCAGAGCCACCGAAGGAGTCATTGTCATTACCTCGACCGCCAGATCCACCGAAAGAAGAGTCGTTGTTACCACCTCGACCTCCACGGGAGTCGTTATCGTTATCGTTGTTACCACCGGTCAATTTGTCTTTAAGATCACCCAAACCCATTTTTGTTTTACTGTGTATGATAAATTATAAATTTAGTTTTGAATTATAGAAAATCTTAAACAAAAGGGGGAATACATGGCTCTTTTATAGTTTTTCCAACAGGATTACCTTGACAATTGCTCAGCTTCACAAAGTCTGGTCCGACACCTCCACTTTGCATTCAGTTACTTTTTGAACATATGTATCCCTTTCTCATATTACATCAAGAAAAAAGAAAAGCTATAAACCTTTTTTGGAGATCCAGGCGGGGACAAGTGATTGCCCGCAAGAGAACAAGAGGGCAAAGCAGCCAGACAATCTTCTGTCATGCTATAATAATAGCCGGACCCATCGTCAATATGCTGTTTCGCATATCCGATGGCACGCGAAAACTCGTATCCTGAATTGTAGCGGACCCAATGGCATGGCCCACCTGCCTGAACTTTGAATCCTGCAACAAGTTTGCCATATTTTTTGATTCCCTGTGGGTATTGGTGTTCGAGATATTTTGTAACTTAGTTGACCCCTTCCGCAATTGACGTCTAGGGACGCACATATTAGGTGCTTGGTACTTGCATCCCTTACAAGTCTGGTTGCCAAAACAGTGCAGGCAGCAACAAATAGCAATTTACAAACAACCAACGCATGGAAGTTGTCTAGATAGATCTAGTAAAGATTTTATTTTTTTATTTTCTATTTTATGTTTTACAGTCTTACTTGTGAATTGGTTTCGATTAGATTCGTCAAACTATGGTAGTTTGGTCTGGCAACCAGGTTTGGCGGACCAAATTCTAAGATCGACAGGGAAAACGTGTGTAAATGTGTCTATGGGGCCTGAGCAAATTCGGTCTGTAGCACTTGTGCAGTGACACCATGCTAAACAACTGCGCCCATTGTTCTTCTATGCGTTTAGGTCCTGTACTATGGACACGTACCCCATAAATGGTATACTTTAATTCTCACTAGCTAGTAGACGAACTTCGCCATTGACCCGCCTTGATGTGCAATATCATTTCAAGAGCTTCCCGATTTGTATTGGCTATGTTTTTTATCTTCTTCTCTCTTCCATAATCACATAATAGAGCATGACAAAAGCACACGCTTGATATGAATCATTGTCTTTGAATTCATGTTCCTGATTCTTGTTCGGTTGCTCCTTCTCCACAGCCCCTCTTTTTCCGATATGCTGCGAATTCCTCAATTATGGGGTATACCCTCTCTATTATTTTAATGATCGTCTCTTATTTTTTTACTCTCTGAGTAATTGCCTATTATGAGACGGCATCAGTGAATGAATGCTATCCTATGCATTCGGATTCGGAAACCCTCACATCCGGAGGGGCTCGACTTCCGACTTGTTCTAATAGTGTCGTCATGTGGGATGCTTGCAATCAAATAACCGGTGATCGGCAAGGTTGATCACTGCTGCTGCGTAGAAGGAAAAGACGTGCAAATGATCACGCCTGAGTCCAGTAAGCGAGAGCTGCGTTTCATATTCTTTACAAACTTGTTGCGTGCACTGGTATAAGAATGGAAAATGGAGAAAAATAATAGGGTCAAACATTAAAATTATAAGATATATGAGGTTTAATTGTGAGAAATTGTTCCTGTGAACCTTCCCAGGAGAGCACTCCCGGGGCTTAAGACCTTTTTTAAGGGCTCAGCCGTTGCTTCTTAGGGATCCTTCTTGTCTATGCGAATGGTACACTGGTCCCACGTAGAGGACTTTTAGTGCAATTGCTAGTGGCGCAACCCAGTCACCACTGCAAAATGCATGCCTGGAATCTCAGAGAACAATAGAGTGTCTCACTTGGGGGAGGTAAACAATACGCCTCATTTTCCAGACCGGTTCGGATTCCATACTCTATTATCAGACCGGTTGTGCTTCCATATAGATCTGTTGGGATTCCATATAGTGCATAGTGTGCAGAGTGCGTTGCGGTGGAAGCACTATTAGCCTGAGTGAACGACCAATTTCTTGCCTTGTGTTTCTTTTTAGGGAATTATGTTTGCCTCTTCGGTCATCTGGATGTAGCCCCGTCGGGTGTTCGAAATGGAATACATGGTTCGGATCAGAGTACATGGTAATAATAAGGCTGTAAAGGTTTCATGTTTATTGTGCCACAAGCAACGGTCGTTAATACGTAATCGGAATTGTCAGATCACCCAGAATAGGCAATAGCTACGTCACTTCCTTTTTTATAGTTCGATTTGGTCCAATTAGGGAGCAAGGTTCAACCATGAAATTCGATACGATTTGGATTGCACGTGGCTGATAGGGGAACATGGCCCAAGGGATTGAGTCTGTGGGACATGAACTAGAGATATGATGGATTTGGGTGTATCATTCTATATCAGTACCTCCTGGGAACTGGTACACTTTCGAGGTTGTGTGTTACAGCGAGATAGAATGCCTGGTGGCCATATAATGTTGGATTCACCAGACCATATGCCCTAGATAAACTCTTTCGACTACCTATTAAATCGTCCTTGGGCCAATGCGCCAATCAAAGCTGAGAACTCTCAAGGCATGTCTTCGGATAAGGTCTCAAAACAATACAAGTGCCTTCTGTCGAGCTAGTAGTGCGATGATTTGCGCATGTCTTGGAAATTTCCCCGGAGAAGCATGCGAACACTAGCCCTGCCATGCTGGTTACACGACTGTTTTATATAGCTAATAACCTATCCTTAATTGAACTAGTCGTTGGTACTTCCCTTTTTCGCTGGGTATAGTTGGACTTGGAAGCAGGGATCACAGCTCAGGCATAGGCACTTTGTAGTGCCACTTTGATCCCGAGTTAATAATAACCAGAACTCTATTAGCCTACATGTCTTTCTTGTGCCAATGAAATAAGCTCCAACAAGAATAAAATATCAAAACACCAGGGTAACGAACTGACATCCCACTCCAAACCTCGCTCAAAAACCACACATTGGCAGCTCTAGTACTCTAAAAATCGATACATTTTCATTCAAATTCTGTGCCTCTACACTCTACTTATCAGTATCCATCTTCTCTCCACCTTCAGCTCCACCGCTAGAGCCTTCTCCATTGCCACTACCTTCACCACCCTTCTCTCGAACCTGTCTCGCCTTCTCCTCTTCAAGCGACATCTTCAATGCCAATGCCAATTCAGGGTCCACAGAAGGATCAACTCCTAGATCGAAGTCTCCTCCACCGCCAGATCCGCCGCCAGACCCTCCACCTACACCGCCAGAAGAGCCCTCGCCATCACCATGAATCAACGTGGACGAAGCCAGAACATCAGACAAGAGGTTTGGCCCAGGTGGTATAGTCACCAGGTGTGAATTGTCTCCAGAATTGACAGCCTCAATAAACTTTTCCAGTTTCTCTGTGTTCTCTGCTTCCTCGCCAAAATTTACAAAATCAACTGCAACATTATTCTTCTTCATCTTCTTGGCCAATTTGATCAGCTCCTTAGAATCCTCTTTAATTGGGCTTGCAACAAACACAATCACTCGCTGTCGCTGTACCTTATTCTGTCGATGCTTGAGAACCAGCCCAGCTACCTGTATGCTAGTGGCGACATGACTTGAGCCTTTAATCGAGGTTTCGTGAGCACCACTGAGAATCTTACCAAAGTCGTTGGTGAGAGTAGCAAGGACCTCCGGCCCGTCGCCACCCAGAGTCATCAGACCCACTGTCGACTCAGGATTGCTTTGGGTCTTATATTGGAAGAGCAAATTGATCGCGTCTAATTGGGCCTCGAATCTGGTGGGTGTGAAGTCACCATTTCTGGTAAACTCTGAGTTATCCAGCCTGGTTTTTTGTTAGGTTTAGTTCTCGACCTTCAGCACAGTTTACATACACAATCATCGTCGCTTCCAGTACCATCTTTTATGTCTTGTATATACCAATGGGGTTTTATGTATGGTGATGATGATGATTTGTTGCAGTGGCGTCTTGGACAAAGTGTGGTACTTCTTTTTGGTTGGGATTTGGATCGTAGCGCGCGGTACGGGAAGACCTATCGTCCGTGCGGCGCACAATTTATGGTTTATGGTATTAAAATCACTTCAGTGACCAATAGCTACAACATCAGTACAAAATGTTCACAGAGCGAAAGGCTCTCAAGGCTCAATTGCCATCTAGGCTGCATATATTAATAATATTTATGTATATATCTACTGGCTCCATCTAACCTGTCTCTTATCTTGACCGCTCCGTATACAACCGTGGAGCAATATTCATGGCCATCAACTCCTGGAACAGCAACTTAGCCGCATATGGAATATGAATCTGATAAATATTGGTCTTGTTCTTACAAGAACGACATTCGTACTGTCGTTTAGTCAATTGGGAGATGATGGACATCAGGCCGCACATGCCGCACACGTGGACTCTGAATGCATCACTTACGTCCATCATTCTCTCCTTCAAGAACAAACTCACACCTTGGGCAACCACACAATCCCGTTCCATCTCTCCGAACCGCAGGCCACCATCTCGAGATCGACCTTCCACCGGTTGACGAGTAAGAATTTGCACAGGACCCCGAGCCCGGGCATGGATCTTGTCGTCTACCATATGTCTCAACCGCTGATAGTATGTAGGTCCAAAGAAGACCTGGGCCATCAGTTTCTTACCCGTGAATCCATTATATAAAACCTCAAATCCACGAGATTGGTATCCATGCTCTCGCAGAAGCTTGGACACGGCGTCTACTGTGACATCTGTAAATGGTGTAGCATCACCTTCCAACCCAGACAGCGATGAGACCTTTGACAAAAGACATTCAATCAAATGGGCTACTGTCATACGGGAAGGAATGGCGTGAGGGTTGATAATCAGATCTGGTACAATCCCCTCGGCAGTGAACGGCATATCTTCGTTACGATAGGTGACACCAATGGTACCTTTCTGACCGTGACGCGATGCAAATTTGTCACCAATCTGAGGCACTTTGGTAGTTCTCATTCTGACTTTAACAAACTTGAGGCCCTCTTGGTTGGTAGTAAGTAGTACTTGATCCACAATACCACTCTCAGTGCTTCGCAGTGGTGTAGAAGCATCTCGTTTGGTGTGGTACTGAGTTCGTTGGCCCAGTTCTTCAGTATCTGGCGGAATTGGAGCAGTTTTACCGATGATGATATCTTCACCAGAGACTCGAATACCTGGGGCGATCAATCCATCATCATCAAGTTTATTGTATGTTCCATGCTTGAGCCGCAGAGTGTCAGCCCTGCTGGGCTTTTCAAACGCCTCCACCACAGACATACCAATCTTACGCTCTTGATCCATATAGGATCTGAAAAACAGAGATCTGAACAACCCTCTGTCAATAGAACTCTGATTCATAATCATGGAATCTTCTTGGTTATAACCAGAATAACATAGAATAGCTACAATAGCGTTTTGCCCCGCTGGCAATTCTCGGAACTTCAAAAACTCCATTGACCGGGTAGTGGCCAACGGCTTTTGAGGATAATACAGGATATTTGCCATAGTGTCCATTCGCACACTATAGTTTGTCAAAAATACACCCATGGCCTGCTTACCCATAGCCGATTGGTATGTGTTTCGCGGAGATTGGTTATGGTCTGGGAACGGGATAATACTGGCACAAATACCGAGAATCATACTTGGATGGATCTCACAATGTGTCCAGGTGTGCATATTAGGGTTGTGAGACTGCTTGACTCGTTTGGCAGGGTCCAAATCTTCTTGGGTCTCTGCCCCAGCCTTGGCCTGACGAGTCATTACCAAGTCTTCATTCGACATGGCAATCATGACGGCTTCTTCTTCTTCACCATCGATATATTCAACGACACCGTTGTCGACAAGTCTCTCCCATGGCGAGATTCCATCGGCAGAATACTGTTCAGGGTTTTCCTCAGCGTTGAGCAAAAACTCAACATCGGCCTTGGTCAATTTCAGTTCGCCCTTAGTTGGACTGTTTTCATCAGTGTCAACGACAAACAACGGTCGATACACTCGTCCAGCATCGGTGAAAATTTTGAACTCCTTTTCTCGAATGTCTCGTACAATGGAAACCTCGGGGTTGATATCTCCCTTACGTCGCAATTCTCGCATGGTATTGATCAGCGAGGTAGGATCTCTATGTACACCGATCCACACACCGTTGACAAAGATTCTAGTTGTGTTGGGACTGGATGATGGCACATAATCTTCCAAAGGTTCCATTCCCCATTCGTCCAAGAAATATGTGATTGGGTCTGATGGACTGCCCACTGAAATGCAACTCATCAAAGATAGATTTTTGACCAGTCCACAGGCCTGACCCTCTGGGGTCTCTGCCGGGCACACAAGCCCCCAGTGGGTGTTGTGCAATTGACGAGGTCTAGCAATCTTACCATCTCGTCCAATTGGAGTATTGGTTCGCCGCAAATGCGACAAAGTAGAAGAGAATGTATAACGGTTCAGGACTTGTGACACACCAGCTCGAGTGGACATTGCCTTCTTTTGGTCACCCCAGTTACCAGTGGCCAATGAGTACTTGAGCCCGTTAGTAATTGTGTTACTTTTGACTGCTAACGTGAGATTGAAATCCTTGTTAGTCTCGACACACTTTTGCATATATCGGTAGATGTCCTTGGTCAGTTTTTTGAACAGCATTCGGAACAGGTTTGCCAACAAAGGCCCCGCCAGATCAAGACGCTTTTTACCAAAATGATCTCGATCATCTGGTTCACGCCGTTCTAGAGCACAGAGCAACATTCGATGAACCATATATCCGAGGAAGAAAGCCTTTCTTGATTCATAGCCTTCGCTCTGGGTGATGTGGGGAAGTAGTTCTTTCTGCAGAATATCTCGGGCATATCTGATACGCTTTTCTCGGTTGACACCTAGTGCACTACCTCGTCTACCGATATAATCTAATGCAACTTCTCGATCTTGCACGAAAAACCCTTCCTCGATGCAGGGCTTGAGCATTTCCAGCATTTGCCAGTCATTAGAATCGTAGCAGATATGTTCCAGAATGTCACCATCTGGCACCACTCCAAGCGCTCTGAATACCAGAACGATTGGGATGTCGGCCTTGACGTAAGGCAGAGCGGCCTTAATGGTTTTTTCACCTTTACCAAACTTCTTGATTTGCAGACTAGAAATCAGCCGCGACCCCTTTTCAGTGGCGCTTCTGATTTCCGCCACATGAGTTACGGGCGAAGGAGCTGCTTTTTTGAATACTTGTACAATATTTGCGGCGGATCGTTCTTGGGCAATCAGTACTTTTTCAGAGCCGTTGATGACGAAATAACCACCCTGATCGTATGGACACTCGTTTAATGTGTAGAAATCCTCTTCTTTCATCTCGTTCAGCATACAGTATCGCGAACGAAGCATGATTGGAACTTTACCGATGTATACTTTTTCTTCTGGTTCTTCTGGCTCTGCAGGGTCCCGTTCATACTCAGGAGCAGACCCATCAGCCGTTTCGGTGTCCCTGGCATAGAGGACTTCTTTTTTCATGTCGACATACAGAGGCGATGAATAGGTCAGATTTCTCAGCCGGGCCTCTTGGGGGAACATTGGGGCAGTACTACCGTCTGCCTCTGTCATCGATGGACGAGACAGGTAAATTTTGCCAAAAGTGATCTTGTATCTCTTGTTGATGTCGTCATCTGGGGTTGTATGCTGGGCAGGCTGGTCCAGGAGCAGTTCTTTATCCTCTGAGACCAGTTCCTGGATTGTTGATTCTACAAACTCGTTGAACGAGTCGAGTTGTTGTGACACCAGACCTTTTTCATTGAAGAAGGTTGAAATGACAGTCCAACAGTCTTCGGACGTGATTTCGTTATCATATCCGTACTCGTCGTATTCTGCGGGGTGAGGATGTTAGTGCTATTGCTAGTTGGCTTGTGATGGAACTTACCGTCTGACATTAGTAAACTCTACGCGATATATTCGACTGTTCAAAGTTGGTGGGTGGTGACAAATTTTAGAGGGATCCTGTGAGCGGTGATAAATTATTAGTGATCGAGTTTTTGTATTTGATGGGTCGAGTTGGGAGTTTAGGATGGAGTGGGGTTACCCTGCTGTGGTGTCTCAGTCTGGTAGGGGTGTGTATGTGTGTGCATGAATAAAAGATCTAACGGACATGGCATATATATATATATATATATATGGCTGATAGCTAATAGAGTATGATTTTGTCATATCAAAAATGGGCAGATGCGGTTTTCACCCAGGTGACTGTCGGTTAAATGTAGTGGTCGTGATAGTTGCTCACGATTTCTCTAGTTTAATGCCTGGCACGCCTGCAGAGGCTTCTATCACTAGTATAAGTTACAGAGTCAATAGGAGCTATACGGTCCCTACAATGCGCATCTAATAAGGATTCTTGATTAGTTCTCATTCGGGAAGGAGAGAAAGAGCCGCTTGAGCCGCACGTGCGTATGGCTAGAATTAGGCTTAAGCTGCCCATTAGCTCAAAAATCCAAGCCCCAAGAGACCGCATAGGATCAAGGATGACATTGAAGAGTGTGTTGTAAATCAGAATTTAATATCGAGTGTTGAATCAAAATGTTTGATCGATATCGCATTCCTGTTGAAACTTTTCATTCCTGATCTGATTCATTAAATGGCAGTGCTGTCGATCTGTTTCGCGATCGGGGCTCTGACGATCCATGGGATTTGAGTTTACACTTTTTATCGCAATATTAGCTTGTAATTTTGGCACTTTGGTTGTTAATACAGGGTTTTAACATGAATCTTTTTTGCACAGTGTGATCTTGCTCTTGGACGACCTTAGTCATACTGCTTTTGGACAACTTTAGCCATGCTGCTCTTACACAACTTCAACTTCGCTGCTCTTGAACACAATGCTCATTATAGATGAATTATGGATTGAAATATATATTTTCTATATATACCTATCATGTTCTTTACGTAAAAAAATTCAAAAAAAATTATGATCAAAATACAACAAACTTAAAAAAGAAAATTTCATGAAAAGCCGTTTTTGCCCGACTTTTGTTTTTTAGAGAAGTGCATAAGCAAATCCAACAATGCTCATCAAGGATGGAATCATAGAAGTGGAGCTGATCATGGCACCACTGTCAGATGCAGTAGTAGATGCTGCAGCAGCAGATCCACCGGCAGAGGCAGAAGAAGAAGAATCAGCTTCGCTCTTGCCAGATCCAGAAGAACCACCAGAGGAAGAACCAGATGATGAAGAAGCGCTAGCAGATGCAGTAGACTTGGACTTGTCGCTGTCGCTAGACTTTGTGCTCTTTGCTTCCTTGGATTTGGATTCAGAAACTTGAGAAGCATCTGGGATGGACTTGGTAGAAGAAGATTTCTTGGTCTCCGACTCTTGAGATGCATTTGGAATGGAAGATGACTTGTTGTCATTGCCAGAGTTGTCCTTACCATACAGGATGTGGTCATCATCGGTGATTTCCACATCACTTTCTAGGGCGTTGGTGTCGGTGAACTTGTAAGACTTGGAACCAGACTTCTTGGTGCCTTGTGGAGGATCATAACAGTTGATTTCAACAGACTTGACGGAAGCATAGTAGTAACCATGGTCCTTAATTTCGTCAGAGTCCCAATCGATTGGGCCACCAGCCCAATCAATAGTGCCTTGACCTTGGTTCTTGTCACCACCTGGCCAGATACCAAGTTGCAAACGAGCAGGGGTTTGTGGATATTCATACTTTTGTGAGGTTTCATTAAAGGTTTCATCCTTGTTCAAGGTTCGAACAACTTTGTCGTCGACTCTCCATTCAATCTTGTCTTCGGTCCAGTCCACTTCGTAAGTATGGTAGTTTTCATAACTGTTCGACATTTCGGCCTTGACTTGCTTGTCGTAGTTCAGAACTCCTTGGAAATAGAAGTTTGTTTGAGCATGGGTCAAGTCGTTACCGACAAATTCATAGTCAATTTCGTCCTTGACGTTTGACATGAGAATGAAATCAGTGATTACACCTTGGTCTTTGGAGGTTTTCATGGTGGCCTTGATGTTACCGTACCACATGTAGGTAGTTGAGGAAAGGACGGTTCCCACAGAGTTTTTTGGCATGGCAATCAAGACACTGTTGTCGTCAGAGTATTCGAGCACCTTACCAGTGTAGACCCAAGGGTACTTTTCCGAGTCTCCCAGGAAGTCGTGGATGTCGCCAATTTTGTCTGTCGAGTCGAAGTTTGTTTTACCACTTTTGCAGACTGGCATTGCCATACAAGAGTCTAGGTTGTAAGAGGATTGTGGGTCACATCCGCCGAGACACTTCATGCCTGTACCACATTCACCATATTGATCACAACAAGGTTTGTCTTTTGGACATTTATTGTTTGCATCACATTTAGTTGCGGCTTCAACAGCAGCTGCAGAGGCGAGTACTGCTAAACCAATGTTTTTCCAAGCAACCATTTTTTTTTTTTTTTTTTTTTTACACTTTCTGATTCAAAAAGTGATGATATGCGAAGTTTTTAATAAAAAAAATTGAATATAAAAAGATTTTAGACAGATCACTATTAACGAATGAATAAGAATACAAAAAGAATTAAAACCCCTATAACACGACTATCAAGGAGTTGTTAAAACGAGCGTCTAAATGATTGAGAATTAGGGCAAATGGATTAGAAAGGAGAGGGAAAAAAAAAAGTGGAAAAAAGGCCCCTTAAATAAATGGGGGCTAAGCTGAACAAAAGTGGTACTACGATACCTACTAGGTTAGACGCTGGGGCTGGTCTCGGCGTCTCTGTACTGAGTAGGAAGAGGAGGAAAAAGAGGAGCTAGGGGTGCCGATCCCGTTTAATTCGAGGATCTAGCCACAACCAAAAAAGCAAATTTTTCTTTTTATTATTTTTTTTTTTCAGTCCCCCATTTTTTATTGTATCTCGAAAAGAATTCTCGGCGCATTATAATAAACTATTGATATAAATTCTCGATAAAATAACTTAGTTGAAAGTTAATAAATTTTTTCTAGTAGCTATAGACCAAAACTCTGATTAATTTTTTTTTTTTTTTATTGCTCATTGCTTGTTTACGGTTTCCCGTTAGGAGTGGTCCCAAAAATAACATCGCGGTAGTAATGCGTGAAACCAACCCGGGGCGCGGCGTCTTCGCGGTGGGCGGCCAAAATTAGTACAAAACCATCGAGACCGCAACCGGCAGATAGTTTTTCTTGGACTGAGCCAAGAGGCAAATAGTTGAACCAACTAGCCAAGAGAGATGATAATTGAAACTGAGCCAAGAGTGGTGGTTCGTCCATCGTAGTAATACTAGAATAAGAATCCAATACAGGTGGGAATGCCAGGGTTACGTCACCCCGGCAACCACGATATATATCATGACGACAAGTGGTTTTATAGTGACATCGGGATTTGCATACAAACTGGGAATCCACCTGACACATAGCACATTTGTGTCTCAAGGCTATAGGAAAATCGGCCAGAATGGGGAGCCGGTATGCCAACGGTGGGAGAGCGGAACCAGCCCCTGATCTTCGGTCCGGAATCCAGCTGCTAGAGTTTCTTGTGTGGGTGGTCGAGCTTGAATTAGGTCGTCGAGCTTAGAGTAGGTCTTCTGGGGGGGAGCTTTCTGCGGTTTCAGGGCTCCAGCTGGGCTCAGGAGCTGGATGGTTTGCTTGGTTTAGGAGCTGAAATGTTTACTGGGTCCAGGAGCTGGATGGTCTGTTCCCACTGACTGGATAATACGAACATGCACGATAGTCGACCCACTGGGCTAACTCGCATCTTACAGGTATGGCCGGCTCTGTACGTAAGCGTACACATAATGTGGAGCAGTTGGGGTGCTTGCGCTGCTGGCTATCTGCCATTTGCTTGATACTTGGCTACTACTGCATGGTTGTTGCAGCTTGAGTGACTACAGCTATTGCAGCCTGGTGACTAGTTTTCCATTGCAGGACTGTCTAACTATCGCAGCCTGAACAGGACTGCAGCTCTCTAATTACAATGCACTATATATCTATTCGCTAATTACAATGCACAATATATCTATTCGCTAATTACAATGCACCATATATTCGCTAATTGCAATGCACTATATTCATTCACTGGTCACAATAACCATAATTGCAATTCTCCCAGCCGCCGCATCTAGCCGAATCTGGAACACTTGGGGGGTTGGGCCTTCCTAATCGGGAGCCCCAAGCATCAGTCTTGGACCCACCGTAATGGAAAATTAAAAAAAAAAATCAGTGTGGCAGACGAGGTCCGGTCAGGGGCAACTACCACCAGCCTTTTACAACTATGGCTGGTAGCTGATTAACCCGATCGAACATGGGTCCCTGAGATCATATTAGTCCATATACTGCTCAAATTAGTCCAGGTAATGCTTGGCTATTATTTATCTACTGGTTGTGCATACTAGGTCCGATCAATCAGGGGTCCACGTCACTCGAGCGATTAAAATAAATAAATAAATAAAACAACAGTTAGTCACTTCAGGTTGTTCTAGGGTGCCTCTGTAGTGCTCGTTGCCTCTCGGCTCTCGCTTACAGAATTGGATTATATTCCGGAAGCTATTTAAAGACCCCCAAAAAAAAAAAAAATTTAATCTCAGTGGTATGACGTCACGGTCACACCGGTTTGTCTCGTTTTCTGTTCTGCGGTGTCAGTTTTGTCCAGTACAACGCCCCGAGACAGCTTTCGCCGTTGGGTAATTTAGACATATGTGCGTTAATTGCTGTGACTCGGATTCGATATTGAGAGATCATCTGTGGAGCAGGCAGTCCGATTACCTTGTCATGCAGAGGCCATTTGGCTCTCTTTCTTTCTCTCTCTCTTGGGGCGTGCTGAGACGGTCAGTAAATCATCACCTCTATTCGGCAGTGTCAGTCATTTTGTCTCCGGCAGCGTCAATCCATTTGCCGACATTGCGTCGCAAGAAGGACAGAGTGCATCGTGTTGGCTGTTAAAACTACATGCGTCGGACAGCTGACATTGCATCGTTTAGTTCTTTTCCTGTAACTTGCCTTAGCAGAGGACCCATGAGCCGAGTTTGTGATGAATGCCTCAGCCGTGCTCCTGGAGTGTGATTCTTGTGGGTGTTAGTTTGTTCCCGTGGGCGAGAGGCGATTGGTCTGTGGTTCATTTTTTGCTACATGGCGATCGAATGGCTAAAATTAGGCCTTCGGCTTGGCCATTGTGGGCTCTCGAAGCTATGTAGGGCACTGAGCTCGTGGTAATATCTAATAGTGTATTAATTCCATTTCGTCAGAGTCCCCAACTGATTGGGCTACCGGCCCAATCAATGGTGTGTTCAATAGATGGTGCTTTCGGTTATGCACTGGATTTGTCGGAAAATTAGGTTCATCAAACTGTCGGGTTCGCATGCAGTGGGCCTTCCCTAAGCAGCGTTTTGTTTTCCCTCTTTTGTAGCTTTTGAAGCTATAGACCTTCAGTAGCCCTTTACAATTTGGACCTTCAGTAGCCCTTAAGATATAGACCTTCAGTAGCCCTCTAAGATGTGGATCTCCAGTAGCCCTTTAAGATGTAGACCCTTGGTGGCTTTTTGAGTTATAGACCCTTGGTGGCTCTTTAAGCTGTAAATCCGCTGACCGCCCCAGCCCACTACTTCAGAATGAAGCTGCAGCATTGCTCCTACACCTGTATCCTGTCGAGGTCAGTCATAGAATCGGTTGAAATGTTGGGCCATCACCTTGGCCAGGGCGTGCATGTATCGCGAAATAAAGATAGACTAGCGCCAAAACACAGAAACCTCTACATAGTGCCACAAAGCAGCCTTAGGGTCCCCAGGAGCACTTACTACTACTACTGCTAGTAACAGAAGAGAATACTCATCTATCCGCTATTTTAGAGCGGCACAGAGCCATGTACCGGCGTTGCGCCGCACTCCCCTGCGGCTCATACCTGGCACATGTGCGGCTCAGGTAATCTTCCACCCTATAAGGCTACTTGATGCCCTATATTCTAGTGGACTTTAAGCACTATGTAGGACCCCAAATCTGTTAAACAGATGCATGTAAATGGCTCTCATTCAACTTCCCCTATTAATTCAAATATACAAGTGCTACTATAGACTGTATCCCGGTACCTCTTGTCCACCAGAATCGCAATAGTGGTACGGCCAGTTTAAACTGGGATACTGACAGCTTCTTAACCAATCCTGCGACAAAAAACCTAATATACTAGTAATAGCTCCTGTTCACTGCCCACACGATTTCCCCATCTTGTTTCTCACTGATAAGGCTAACCGCCACCAAGCAACTTTTGCATAGATTCCGCTTTTCAAAAGACCATTCATCACCGCTGCTGGATACAACATACGAAGTGGCAAACCATTCTAATCAGAGCAACCCCCAACTGGAACAACCTCCACTACTCTTCCTGCGCAAAGAGACTCCATCTTGGTACCCCACTGCCAAACATGATATTAACCAGTATACAGTTCCCTCCTCATCATTCGTGCTCACCCCTCAAGTTCGTGTGGGTCCCCTAATTGAACCAGAACAGGCCTGCCGATACGCAAAAAGTTTGGGGCCATACGTCCATGCTTTTTTCGACCAGGTTGCTACACCAAACAAAATTATATTTTACATCATATCACCCCAAATGCTACAATAGGAATTCCTCTCCACAGCACCCAATTCTCCTACAAGTCACCGACCCAATCTCAATCCTACCAGCACCCTCCGCCTCAGGGATCCCAATAAGATCCACATACCTGTACACTGATACTCTGCAACAGCTATAGCCCTACGAAATACCAGAATGGAAGGACCGCTAGTCGTCATTCTGGAGATCGTTACTATAGAAACCCGTATCTGCACCCCCGGCGATTTCGCCGATTTTGAGGCAAAAGCAACTCATGTGGTTACGTATCGACTTACGAGACATACAGCTAACATATTTACCTATATAGAAGGGACCGTTGGGATAGGTAGCGAGATGTGACAAGATGCCCATGGCAGAGCGACTTCTATAATACTGTAGAGCCCGCATACATAACCACAGAGAAACACTAGGACTCTGAAACAACACCCACAACAGTCCCACCCCATATACACTCACCTGAGCTTGCAATGAAAAACAAAAAAAGTGAATATATCTCTTTTCACAAACGTAGATCAACATGGAACTCAAACATGGACAGGATTTTGCAACAGACATCGAAAATATTTTTGCTCTGAAACTGGAATACTGGCTGTGACGTAATTACCGTCAATACATACGAGGGACCCAAAAAAGCAGCCAAATAATATCATACAGCATGTATGGTTGTATGGAGTTCGTCCTGTTTTCGGTAGATTCAGGGATTGCACCCTGGAAAAAGGGCAGATATCTGTCTGCAGACGTGCCAGTATTGAGGAGAAAAAAATTTTTAGTATGCGGCTCAACAGTTTTTTTTTTAAAGGATTCCTTTAGGCCGTGCTGAATTAGTAAATGAACCTGATGCTAGATGGCCATTTGAGCGGGATCAAAATTGAATACTGCTGATGTCTGTGAAAACAGCTACAGAGACCCTAGTAGTTGCAAAGACGACACTAGAACGTGAAATCACACATAGCTATACAGATTCAATGGACCAGCCACAGCTCCAGGGCGATAGCCAGTGCCCCCTCTATTCGCTACATTAGAACGTCAACACCGTTTGCAACAATAGCGTTATATTACATTCTTTATCAATTTAATACATTGAATCAGTGTTTGTGGCAGCCACAGGGACGTTGGTAATTAACACAAGGAGGCGTGAGCCTTTTAGCGGCACAAGCAGGGGAGAGCGTATTAAAAGTCATCGTATTCTGAGACACAGTAGGGGCCCATGAATAATAAGCCAAGCTAAGACGGGATTGTGTCCCTCTTTTGGGAACCTTTAGGATTTTGAGGATTTTGAGGATTTTTGTGATTCTAGGCCCCTCATAAGCATTACAGCCATACCGCACAAGACCAGTTCACCCACTGGTAGCTACTCTCCTAATGGTTTAGTGACTAGTCCAATCCATTCCTCGGATGTAGCTCGGAGGAACTTGTCCTCTCCTGCCGCAGTGCTTTGCAGCTCTTGGTGACGATCTACCTGTGCAGAAACGTATTTAAAATTGAAAGCGAGAGGAGGGGGCCCTTTTTTTTTTTTTTTTTTTTTTTCCTTCTCTATCCCACTTTTCAACCTGGTTTACTAGCTAGCATACCATACGGCTGTGTGAATCGACCGTATAGAGACTAGTGGCACATGCATCTGTTCTAGGAAATCTCTTAAGATAGAAAAATAACAACGTATACGGGATTGGGTGGGCTGGATTTCGACCCTTCTGGACTCTGTTGATAATTTCCACCAATGACACTCAGAGATCACATGCACTCACCTAAAAAAGAGAGATAGAATAAAATAATATCCATTCGATCTGATTCTTGATTGAAATCGTGACATTGCATCTAGACCACCCGACAGATCTTGCAAAGAAGAAAAAATATAAAAAAATCAAAGAAAAACCCCTACTGCCTCCCACTCTTCGGCAATCGAGTTCCTAGGCGTCCACCAAATCAATCGCCATTTGGAAACAGATCCTGTAAATCTCGGCAATGTGCAAGCCTTGCCACGCTCACAATAGAGAGGTACATACGTGGTTGAGATGTCTATAATATAACATCTATTAGGGATAGGGCACTAGCACTACAGTGTGGGCCAAGATGATGCATTGTTTTACAGGAAATTTTCATAAAATCCAAAAGGGATAAACTAGGACTATCATAAAAATGCACAAGAGGATCAAAAAACATCTCTCCCCGTCACTCTCCGTTGTCAATGATTTTCTTCACCGGGAGTTACTATTTATCTTGCTAACCGTAACAAGTTTTGTTAATTATAGTAATCCATTCAGTCCCGAATTTGAAGCAGTTTACTGTACTGTGCTTGATTGGCAAATCACAAGATTCCGTACATTTCTTTAATACCAGTACCTTGACTTTAAGTACCAGGTGAGGGAGTACTCACCTTGGCCCCGGAGTACTAAATATTAGTACCGTAAGCTCCTATAGTGCCACAAATTCTATTAAATTTACCACCACAAAGAGCCTTCTTTTTTTTTTTTTTTTTTTTTTTTTTTTTATCGAAACCTTAGCCTCTAAATCCAGGAAAAAAAAAGAAGTTTCATTTCATCATTAAATCATTACATGGCTTTATAAAATAGAGCAACCAACGTCCGTACATACAACTATTACCACCAGCTCAACATTAAATACGGTAAAATTGCTTTTTGCCTCCGTTTCTATATAAAGAGAATTGCTGAAACATCAATTGGAGGGACTATCATGGGGAGGTGTGCAAACTCGAAGGAAAGGGCCAAAGTCCTCTTTTTCTCTCTTTTTCCTTTTTTCGCCCTTTTTTCTTGTGCAGTATGAAAAAACCAGCCTGGTGCATTTCCAAATACAACAACTGCATATCATCCCACAATTTGAGCTGCTGTGGACATGATTTATTCTGCATTTTTTTTTTTTTTTTTTTTTTTTTTTTGGCCAGGTAGTAGCATAAATAATATCAATATCCAGTCAATGGATACGATAGCTAGGATTAATCCTCCTATATTAGATTACCCGTCACACGGAAAACTGCGGGGGCCAAATGGTACCTCGCTTGTAATAAGGCTCAGGACCAGACCCAAACTGGACCAGAAAGTCGTGATAAAAATGCTGCATTGATTTGAAAAGTTTGTAATGCTGAGCGAGCCATTGACGTGGAGCTTCATCCAGATAGTCTAATGCTACAGCCAAGCGCTGATCTAGTCGATTCGAGGGGATTTCGAAATTGGACAGGTATCGATCTAGAGAGAGAACCCACCATTCCGCGTTCCAGATTCGATCTTCCTCTATATCGTGTACGTATATCCATGGTTCTGGATATTGGATCCCCTTGGTCGATTTGTGGTTCCTGATGCAATCGGTATATTGTGATTCGGCTTGTATTAGGTCGTGAAGTAGCTGAAAATCTTCCATTGATAGTAATGCTTTTGTTTGATGGGATCCCATTGACCATACTTCCTTTACTTTCATTTTATCGTTTGTATTCTGAGGGTCTAATGCTAGAGGGAATAATGCCCCTATTTGAATTGGAGTATTCAAGATACGGTCTAGAGACGAGACCATTTTTAATAAATTACGATATAGGACACAATGTTTATATACCAGTATAAAATATTGCGGATTGAATTGTATTTATATATTTTGTCCTTATTACCTAGCAGAAAAAGAGAGACAAAAAAAAAAAAAAAATGGTAAAAGAAAATAAATATTATACATTGCTTTTCACACTATTCTTCCCTGTATGCATACCATTTTCAGGGCTTTTTTTTTCTAGGGCACTTTGAGACAATCCAATTCCAGAGTTCCTTAGGGGGACTTATCCCCCGTTCAACGGTTTTTTTTTCTTTTCTTGCTGCCCCTCGAGAACAATAGTTGGCAAAGTTGATCCTTATAGTTGAGCTCCAGGGGTATGTCTTGTCTTTATGAGTTGTCAAACTGCCATATTGGATTTCTCACTTTCTACATTCATAGATGACTGATTGTGGAAGTTTTAAACATTAGCCCTGAAGGCTTTGAGGACTTTTGAGGTGGGCGGGGGCTTGTGGGATTTATGGTGTGCGGTGCTAATTGTCTCAATTGACAGAGTGGGTTGGTTGATCGGGAGGCGAGCGTGTCTATGGTAGTGTCTTAGTAGTAGTGATGAATTATGGGAATAGGGTTGTAATAGTGGAATAGGAGAATGTTAATGGTGGGGTTGGGCTAGTAGTGGTATTCGAGTAGTCTTAATAGTTAGAATGGTGTTAACAGGTAGTATGGTATTATTTTGGGGCAATGCGGTAAATGAGGTAGAACTAATAGTGATAGTGTAATAACGGCAATAGTACCGGACGTGCTAGTGTTAATAGTAGTAAAGAGTAGTAAAGAGTAGTAGAGGTAGTAATAGAAATGGTAAATGGTGAAGTTAGTGGCAATAATGAAGTACTAGTGATGCAGCGGTAGTGTATTAGTAGATTTTGAGGCAATAGAGCAGTAGGACTAGTAGTAACTCTACTAGAAGTATTGGTAATGATAGTATCTATTCTACTGGTAGTGGTACTAATACTAGTAATTCTGCTACTAGTATAGATGGTAGCAAAACAAGTGTAGTGGTAAATGAGAGTAGGGACGATAATCCAATGTACTACCGGTTACGTTAAAATCACCTGATCCCCAAACACAACTTCAGAATAAATGAATAGATGTATATACATAATACATAAATGTTATATGCACACGTACATGTATATATAAAAAAACAAGTTAGGAAATATCAACAAAAACAATAATTATTCTTTCTTTCTTCGTTTCTCCTAGTGGTGGTGTTCGTCTTCAATGCCGAGATAGTTGATCTTGTAAACAGAACCACATTCCCAACATCGGCCCACTTGGTCCACAGATGGTCGCATCCATAGAACCTCGTGAGATCCTGCTGGAGACCCAGTGCATCCAACATATCTGTATTTCTCGTAACTGTCAACCATAATTGGCTCAGCCATAGTACCCTTTCGGTCAGATTGCAAAGGAGAATTGTCAAAAACCTTGACACCGGCAAGCAAACCCAGCAATTCCAATCGTTCCAAACCAGTAGCTTGGTCAAAGTCATTTGGTACCTCACCAGTCTTGGAACCTGGTGGCAGCAAGGATTCTGGACCTTCTACATCCTTCAAGCTGTATGCAGCGCCGGAATTGAGTCGTTGTTCGTTAGATGCTTTGTCGTTTTGCAGAGTTCGAGCAGCCATGAAGCTTCGTCGAGCTACAGTTGGTCGTACCACTGAGGTCAACATTCGGGATCGAAGAGTGGAGGCAAGCATTGTTTATAACTCGTATCTGGTCGCGTACGGATATATATATATAAAAGCAGTTATTTACGAAAGTTGGTGGTAGTGTGATAATCAAACCGTGTGTCAACTTGCCCTTGTGTGCGAAAGTTTGGAAAGGTTTTTTTTTTCTCTTCTGCGAAAATATCCCAAAAACACGATGGGCCAATCAACGAACAAGAAAATGGAAAAAAGCCCACAATTACCTAATCGCTAAATGAAGTGAGCCGCGCGAGATTTCATCCTCCAAATTTTATTCTCAATTGTTTTTTGATGATGTAAAAAATTGTTCAAACCTCCCAATTAGGGCTTTGCAGCCCTCATACCTTCCCAATATGTAACCCGCATTTGTGACTGTTGAAAACTGTCCCACTAAAATACCCACTATTCCCAGATATACCCGCAGAAAATATCTCAGCACGCTCTTCAGGCAGAGATCCAGCTGGCAAAGCCCAGCTCACAACTCAAACCTCCCCCGAGCAAAACTCCCACTCAACTCTGTTCACTTTCATCCTTTTTGAATTAACAACATCAATCCAATATGCCAAAGAAGAGAGCTTCCAACGGTCGAAACAAGAAGGGACGAGGTCACACCTCCTCTGTCCGATGCTCCAACTGTTCTCGAATGGTTCCAAAGGTATGTTGATACTGGATATCGCGAATTGACGCTGTTCGCTTTGGTGGACAAATTTTCGTGGTGAACCGACCCAATAATGTTCAGTACTAACAAAAAAAAATATCAACAGGACAAAGCTATCAAGCGATTTACTATTCGAAACATGGTAGAATCTGCCGCCATCCGAGATATCTCTGAAGCCTCTGTCTACCAGGAATACGCTTTGCCAAAGCTTTACGTCAAGATCCACTACTGTGTTTCTTGTGCCATCCACGGTAAGATTGTTCGAGTACGATCTCGAGAAGGTCGACGAGTCCGAACTCCACCACCACGAGTTCGATACAACAAGGATGGTAAGAAGATCAACCCACAAGCTGCCGCCAAGGCCGTCTACTAAAGGATGTGTGACGTTCTGAAAATTTATTCTTAATCATCATGTATATTTGAATGACAAAAAAAGTTTGAAAAATAAGTCCAATCTCCATGCCCATTGTGTTAAGGCATTTCCCAGTTGTGCTATTGAACCATATCCCCGTTCCAAGACGGAATGTCCCAGTTTCGAGAATATCTTCCCTTAGGGAAGTTATTCTTATTCCTACCATTTTGTAAGTGCTAATTAGAGAGTAGTATCCCTGGAGAAGTTATTCTTTACTTCAATGAGTTTTAGTGGAGAATAGGCCCTAAAGGGAGATATTCTTAAGTGTCATAAAAGCGTTAGTAGCCCGATTCTTATCAAATAGCGCATGTTATTCGTCAATTCCAGTAGCAATTCTGTATAAATCATGGTTAGTGCTAGCAACACGTTGAATCACACCAAACACATACATATTTCATCTGGCAATCGTTGAATCTGAATTACATAACTACAGCTTTCGTCTAACAATCAACGAATCTCCTTACATTACCTGATTGGCTTATGCACCGGACTCTTTAGCGTAACATAAACATCAGTGCCCCATCCATAGTACGTTTGAACCTGCAATTTCCCCCCAAAAAACTCGGCATAAGCTCTAGACAACGGCAAGCCATATCCAAGTCCTGCAATCGTACTACCACCCGGTGGACTGTTCAATGTTGAAAACCCATCCCCCTCCGCTTCTTCAAACGTCGAAAATGCAAACCCGAATATCTGGGATTCCATCTGAGGCGAAATTCCTCCTCCTCGATCTCTGATCCGTATAACCATCCCCTGGCTGGTTCTAACAATTGTCACTAAAATAGGAATATGCGACGTATTGTTTTCAATCACCGCTCGAAACGAGTTCTTCAGCAACTCCGTGAAAATATACTCCATATGCACAGGGATATATGGGAACTCCAACTTCTCTCCCTGGTCAATCTGAATCTGAGGCACGATGCCATACTTCATGTCGCAAATGTCGCCCACAAACGTCGCACATTCCTGCATGCAATCTCCTGGTCGACAATCCGTCTGGATTGTACCAATGAAATTATTACCAATTGGATTGGTTAATGCGATATGATGGGATGCAATTAATCGTGTACCAATTCGTGCTCTCAAATGCGTGTCAAGAATCTTTGATGATTCATTGGTAGAAATGTATCTACGCGCTTCGTAGAACCCTTTGGCCAAAGTAGGGATTGTGTTCTTGTGCGATTCGACCAAATGGTCCAAAACCTGCACAAATTTAGAATTTTCTTCCAATGACTCCGGTGGATCTGTGGAAGAAATCACTCGGTAACTATTGTAGTACAAGCTGTAGATTTGTGAGATGCTTGGGTTCAACACAATTAGATAGTCCAGGTACCGCAAGGCCTCCAACCGTTGAGCTAATCGCACTGTGATGTCTTGTAACACGTTCCTGGCATTATTTAACAGTACCTTCTCTGATACTGGAGGGGTGAATTCCATTAGATCTTCCATGTAAATGCTGTTTAAATATAGTTAGTGTAATTGATCGTCAAAGAGAAAATTCAAGTGACACATACGGAGTTTGATCCATCATTGCATGGTTCTTGATGTTACTCTCTACTTCAAGTCGATCGTCTGCTGAGAGTGGCTTCATCGACATTGGCCGAAATCTCGGTGATACTAGTTTTGCTCTTGCTGAGGACTGAGCCATTACTGCTCTTTTCACAGCACATCTGAACATTGCAGCTGCGGGAGTTAACAATAATCTATATATAATGCCTGGTATTTAAACAATCTGTCTTCGAATCTATGTTCTTTGCTTGAGATATGTGCTTATTTTGTCCTCGATTCAGTCATCAGTGAAGTACCCCTTTGTAATGTGTGCTGGAATCTGTGGGGAGCACAGTTCCCTCGCCCGACCAGTCCTCGCGAGGAATAAGCTGATCTCATTACCGGCAGTTAGGACCACCTATCCGTTCACCTATAGACTAGAATAGTGCTTAGTAGAATATGGTTCGAATTCTGGTTATAGACAACGTTGATACCGACCTAGAGGAATATAAATCCCTCGCAAAGGATTATGACCTTGTGGTAAGTGTTGATTGCTCCGCATTTCCTTGAGAATAAAAAATTTTATTAAATAATATAATGCTAATACCTATAACCACAGCACTATAAATTGGAATCCCGAGAGAAGTTCGCCGCAGACCTAAAATCGCACCTGAGCGACATATCTGCCATTTGGTGTCTGTGGGTTGGATTCTATGCCATAGGAGGACTGAACCAAGAATTGCTTCCTCTTTTACCAGAATCCTTGAAAGTTATCACAATTGCAAGTGTTGGATATGACCAATATGATGCCCAGGGATTGAGAGAACGGGGAATCACTCTATGCAATACTCCAGACGTATCATCAACTGCAGTTGCCGATCTTGCAGCACACCTGGTTCTGTCTTGCTATCGATATACTTCGGTATTTGAACATGCGCTGCGTAACAGTGGCGGGAATACGACCCAGGCTAGGCGGGATGTAGTCAAGTTTGACCAGGAGACTGGTCAACCGGAGTACAAGACAGACTACAACAAGTTCGCTTGGGGCGAACAAGTTGGTTCCCGATATGTACAATCTCCTAGTGGTCACAGAGTTGGCATTGCCGGTTTTGGACGTATAGGTCAGCTATCCGGCAAGAGGTTAGCTGGTCTCGGAATGGAGGTACATTACACCAAGCGGAATCAGCTGTCGGATGAGGAATACAACAAATTAGGGTATGAAGCAGTGTACCATGAGTCTATAAATGATCTTTTCGCACACAGTGATTTGCTCTTGTTAGCTCTGCCAATGACCCCCGAGACTAAACATTTAGTCAACGAGGACTCAATTAAACTCCTACCGGATGGTGCTAGGATTGTAAATGTTGGTAGAGGTGGATTGATCGACCAGAGAGCCCTGGTACAGGGACTCAAGTCGGGAAAATTGTCTGCTGCCGGGTTGGATGTTTTTGAAAAGGAGCCAATTGTGGAGAAAGAGCTTCTTGAGCGGTATGATGTGACTCTACTGCCTCATCTTGGAGGTGCTACTATTGACACTTATATCGGATCGCAGATCAATGGGATCAAGAATGTCCGTGCATTTCTGGAGACTGGTAAGGGGTTGCATCCGGTGAATTAGAAATACCTTCTCTGGGATATTCACCATTATTGTATAAATACGAGAACAAATCAGAAATCTATGCGAATAACAATGGAAATGCATTAGGGAGTGATATATGTATCTATAAATAAACAAAATAACAAGGTATAGAATAGAAAAAGTATACAGTCGATTGAAAATTATCCGGGAAAACTGCTGAGAGTAACCCTGGGATTCGTAGCGCACAATGCTAAGAAGAAAAATGCTGCCACCTTCCAAAGCTTACCTATAAGATGCAATGTCCATCTCTGAAGTGTTCCGAATAGACATCACTTTACGAGGATGTGGTACCGGTGGCTTCAGATATGCATGAGCTACTTTGGACTCTGATGAAGCCGATTTCGACTTGCGAGGAGGAGGTGGAGGAGGAACTCGTTTCTCATCGCCTCCAACCATCGAGGTTGCCAACGAAGAAGTCGACGAGTTTGTGCTTGGTGAGTAGGTATGTGATCCCCCAGTCGATGAGATGGTGCTTGGGGGAGAATCTGCTGCTGCTTGTGGCGTTACATTGGTAGTAGTATTAGAAGTTGATGTGCTTGTTGTGATACGACTATTAGGATGATGCTCATAATTTAGCCAATCAACACTTAGACAACGATCTGCAAGCCGCACAGTAGTCTCATCATATACACTGCCATCCAAAAAGAGTTCTAGTAGAGCTATTAATTCACAACGCTTATATCCGTCATCTTTCAATGGAGTATTCTGCAGAAGCGGATGGACAACTCGCAGATATGTATGCCTCAGTTTCTCTTCGTCATGGCTCAAATCGCGCAACTCGCGCATCATCACCTCAGTCATGACCTTGAGATCATTGTAATAAATGTACTCAAAGGTGGATTTACTAGTGAATATAAGATAAAGAAGCTTCATCATCATTAGTTGCAGAGTGTCATCTATGCCGCGGTTGAACAAAAACACTAGATTTTCGCCAAAAGTTCGGTAGTTGTCACCATGCTCTCGAATGACTTTGAAAACCTTATTCTCGATCATGTCACTAGAGTTCTCCGCATCCACATCAGTAATCATATACTGTTCATTCAATGCTAGTAAGACTTTCATTGCAGCGTAGTTATAGGGATCAGTCTCATAGAAATCGTTTGATTCAACAATGTTGAACATGAACTCAATCGCTTCGAGCTTTATTTTATCCAAGTTATACCGGCTTAGCTTTTGTACACGGCACATTTCATACATCAGTTCCATATATATACGATGCATTCGGACACTTTTGTGTCTATCGAGCCATAGTGTTTTGATGATCACCAGAGAAGCAGCCTCTTCTTGCATCATCTCCAAGGTGGATTCGTGCATTCTCCCATCAATCAAGAGTACAGCACCGATTAAAACCTTGTTTGGAATATCCAATTGCCCATGTACCAGCAAGGAAATCAGCTTTCGCCTTCCATATGCTCTGTTCTTTGAAAATATTGTCGAGTTTATAAGGTTGTATCCGCACCGGGTAAGGTCTTCATCAGTTATGAGATACTGGTCTACGTAGAAAGGATGAAAAAGGTGAAAGCGTTAGCCATAATACTGTATGCCAATAGATATACATACCAACATATAAAGTTGCCAGATGAATATATGCACAAAGAGCTTGTTCCAGAGTGGCAGTGGAATGGTAATCTCCTGATGCAATGTCATGGAGTTCTGCTCTTGTTAGTCTTTCTTAATACCAAACTACCTGCAAACATACCATCCCAAAACTGCTCTGCAGAGTCCAGTTGGTAAGACAAAACGTCCATTATGTCACTGGATAGTTAAAAATTAAATGCGAAAAGGGAATGGTTCGCAGACCGAGAGCGAAATATGTCAAAACAGTAGAAAGAGGAGAGGCGGACGAGAGGGGAGGAGGACCTGTAGGAATAAGGCACCGCTCAGACTGGCCCCACCCACTCCTGCTCACGCAGAGTGACTCTCAGGACTATCTCTATTCACCTGATACTTGAAACGCTTAATAGAGTTGTTCAAAGATTTAGTTAACACTATAACTATTGAGGCGTAAACTGTATTATACGCTGGGAAATAACTGGACCGTTTTGATTTAATCAGACCCTGTCAGACGTTAGACGTTACACCCCTGGACGTTAGGACATTAAACTGGTTACGCTAACTTGATTAGACGCCGGAGTTAGCAGACCCTGAACTCGTTACAACTGGATTAACTAGGTTCCTGGTACTAATAAACTCTTACTCATGGAAAACTCCCCGCTGGAAGCAGTAAGTATCGTTGGTAATAAAGAGCCTTAATGGAAATCTAACTGATATACAAAGGCTTATACTGCAGCCAGAAAGGCCGACAAGGCCACACTCAACAACGACTATGCCCAAGCTATCGAGTTCCATAAGGCTGCCTCCACTAAGTTCACGGAGGCTATCACCACAACGAGGAGCCATGAAGCAAAACGTACACTAGACATTCTAGCGAAGCAGCATCTCTCCCGATCAAAGTTCCTATCAGAGAAGAGAAATCTATCTCCAATCCCAACTAAGAAGGACGAACCTCCTCCAGTAGGAGGTGGAGCTAGCAGCGATCTAGCTTCGTCATTGGCATCAGCAAGAGGGATTGATAATAATTCGACCAATATGGCAGTAGGAAACACAAAGTCGACTGCTGGGACAACCACTAATGATGATCCATACTATAAGTTCTATTCGTCGGTAAACAATACATTTACCAAGGCGTTCAATACTGCAGTGAAAGAAGAGACGAGGAAGGATCGCGAAAGGTCGAATAGTAGAATAAATGGTTCTATTTACTCAGCAACCAATGAGAGTTTTTATGTGGTTCCAAATACTACTAGTCTATCTCCAGAAGAGCTTATCACTGAGAATGCCTCCCTGCGAACGATGATAAACCGAACCAGCATTCAGCTGCATGCCCACGAAACGGCCCAGCAGCGTCAAAAAGATGCTCTCAAGACCAACCTGATACAACTGAAAAATGAGCTTTCCAACCGCGAGACTATCCAAAAAAGACAGTTACAGGCAGAGTTGGATCAGCTACAACAGGAGAACGAGAAGCTCAAGGTCCAGAATGCACGACTAAAGACTCGATGGGACGAGCTCAAGCAGTCTGCCAAAAAACGCCGAGAAGACGATTCGGCTCTGTGATTGCATTTCTCGATATTATACACCTATCGGTGCTTCATGAGAATGCACATACGCGTTAGGATTCCAGCAAATTATTCCATGGGCTAAGCGCTGATTGGAAACTCTTAATTTATTTATTTATTATTTATTCATTCATTACTACTCTCGACTTCTAATTTGAAAATTTCCCATTATCCAGCCTACGTAATTTCTTTCCATCATCTCGTAGTACCGAGCTCAGAAACCCCCTAGCATTCAGGCACCCATTAATTCTTCAAGGGCTTGATACCAGACATCATCTCGTCCTTAGTAATCAAATGACCAATCGTCTCGACATGGGATAGCAACTTGGAAATATTGTTTGCCCATTCATTCAACACGTCATTAGAATCCTTCGGCTTCGAAAAGGTGATAATCCGTTCAGGCCGATTGATTCGAGCATATATGGTGCCTTGAGTAACCAAGTCTGACAAAAACTTTTCAGTCTCTTTCTCTGGCAAGTCCAACAATGAAGTCAATCGTTCAGTCTTAATTCTAGTATAGTACTTAGACACAACTCGAATGTTGTGTTCGATGACCCGTTTTCTAAGGTCATCATACCGCTTCTTGCCAGCCTCAGTAGCTGGATCAAACACCCAAGTTGACTTCAGTGCGGATCCATAAATCTCCTCCACCTTTGGCCACCGCATGAGCTCAATAGCTGTGAAACATTTAATCAGCTCCAAATGGACAGGCAGCTGCTGTAGCTTGGAATCCAATTCGATCTTATGAATCAGATCGCTTTGCAAATTGTCATACGGCGACAAAATAATAAAAAATACAATATGCTCCAATGCATCCTTCCATTTGGACTGATCTTCTAGTACCTTTGGAGTGTCATAAACAGATTGATAATACTGACAGGCATCCAAGTACTTACTGTCATGCAAGGCAATTTGAATCATTAGCTGGTAGTATTGTAGCTTCAAATCTTGAACTTCGTCATTGTTGAAATACCTAGGCAGAATTTTCTTAGCCACAATAAGTGCCTGAGTGAAGTCACCTCGCTTGATGTATAGCTCCACCTGCTCAAGAATGAACTCGGTTTTTTCTCGTTGATCCATAGATCCATAAGTCTCAACTTGTAGTTCACCTAAAATCTCGCAGGCGGAGTCAACATCTCCCTGGTCTTCTTTGATCTTAGACAAAGTCCGAGAGACTCGAGCTCTCTCTACTTCGACAAAGATTTTACCCTCAGTCACTGTTCGCACATTTTCGATGGTTTCTATTTTGGTGTCCAGGTTTGGAGTCTCATCGAGTCCTGCGATGACCTCCTGGATCATGGTTGTGATGGCCTGCTTCAGTTGACCATGTTTCTTGCTCAGCAATTGTACTTGCTCATTCATAACCTTCCAATTGCCAGTTAATCGAGCGAGCTGGACAATCTTACAAAGCACTCGCCTAGACGATGCCAAATCGTTGGCTTGCCGGGTTTTTTTCTCCAATACCAACAATCGTTCTAGAGCATTGTCGAAGTTCAGAGCCTCAATCTCTGGGAACTCCTTGTCCAGAGTTCCACTGTAGTCTTTGTCTGCTTTGATCAGCTGTTCCTCAGACATATTTTTAATTCTTTTCAATGGCTGTGGTGTTTGATTTTGTAGGGAAAAGAAAGAAAAGTGGCGATTTTGTGGTGGTGGTTTGTAGAGAGCTCGCTGTGGGTATATAATTGGGAGGGAAGTAGTGCTAGTAAGTATTGAGTAGTGGTGATCCACCGACATATACTATTCCGACATTCTACCAAAAACATAGAAAACTAAAAGGCGTACCACACATGAGCTTAGATGCTTGGGTATCTGATAAAATCGTGGAGACACTGGGATCGGTAGATGGTGCTGTAGTGGACTTTTGTGTTGCAACTGCCAGAAGTGCCAAATCCGTGGCCCAACTAAGTGCAAAACTTTCAGAGTTCGGGTTCACGATGGATTCCGCAGGAAAACGATTTGTCAACGATCTGTATGAAAAAATGCATCCACAAGAGGGAAATGCGGCACATAAGTCTACTCAGAAACCTATAACCAGGAATTACAGATTTGTTGTGGATGATAACGAGGATCAACTCGATAGAAGGTCTGCAACTAGCTTTCCCGATCGTAAGTCCACATATAAAAGGCCTGCTGAAGATCACAAACCCGACAGGTCAAAGCCGCGAAGAAAGGTACAAGAGAGTGACAGTAGTGATTCTAGTGAGGGTGAAGAAGACGTCCAAAAATCCGATCCAGGTGAGAAATACAATGAAGAACAAGATCAGCGAGATCGTGAGGAGCTTGAAAATAGATTAAAAGCTAAGGATATACAGTCGACGCCTGCGACTGCTGGAAGTTCTGGTAACGGCCCTCGGAAAGAGCTCCAGGACGGTGAAAATATTGAAGAATTGCGTCAAATCGCAAGACAGAAGTACTTGTCGAAAAGAGAGGAAGAAAAGCTGTATTTATTAAGGCAGGAAGTGGCCGACCTGGAGGACGATGTCAAACAATACGGGTGGGAAAACTTGTCTAAAAAAGAGCGACGAGAAATCGAGTCAAAACGACAAGTGCTAGCAATTGCTAATGCTCGAAAGGAGCTAGAGGAACGGCAGCACGATAGATATGAAATTCTCGATAACTATGCGACTGAGAAGGAGCGGAGAGAAAAGCGCAAGGAGCGAGCTGCATTGTCAAAACGGTACAACGAAAGTAGTAGTAGCCGCTCACTTCATCAATCCGGTGAGTCGTGGGAAGAAGAGCAGCGTAATAGAGCTACGTTCCTGAAAAAGAGGAAACATGTGAGAGAGGACAAGGAAAGCCGCACAAGCCGCATAGGCGAAGACGAACAAGACGAGAAAGAGTACGACTACGTGTTTGACGATAAGCAAAGCATCAAATTTGTAGCCGATCAATCGGATCAGCTTATGGAGGAAGAAAATGCCCTAAAAGAACGAATTAAACAGGAGGAAGAGCGGGTCAAGAATATAGAGGATACCAGGAAATCGCTACCAGTATACGAATACCGCGAGGACTTGCTTGCTGCAATTAAAGAGCATCAGATCCTGGTGATCATTGGAGAGACGGGATCTGGCAAAACCACACAGCTTCCACAGTACTTGCATGAAGCTGGTTACACAAAAAGCGGCCTGAAGGTTGCGTGTACACAGCCCAGAAGAGTAGCGGCCATGTCTGTCGCAGCTCGAGTAGCTGATGAAGTGGGATCTCGAGTAGGGCAAAAAGTCGGTTACACGATCCGGTTCGAAGATAAGACTAGTGAGAAAACACTTATAAAGTATATGACAGATGGTATGCTATTGCGTGAGTTTATGACAGACCCAGAGCTCTCAGAGTATTCAGCCATTATGATTGATGAAGCCCACGAACGTACCATGAGCACAGATATTCTGTTTGGCCTGATAAAGGACATTGCCCGGTACAGGCCAGAGCTGCGAATCCTGATTGCTTCAGCTACTATGGATGCTGAAAAGTTCTCGAACTACTTTGATAACGCTCCAATCTTTAAAATTCCAGGTAGAAGGTTTAAGGTCGACATCCATTACACTACTCAACCAGAAGCTAACTACCTCCATGCGGCTATAACAACGGTATTCCAAATTCATGCTACCCAACCCAAAGGCGATATTCTAGTGTTTTTGACGGGTCAGGATGAGATCGACACCGCTGCTGAAAACCTAATTGATACCAGTAGGAAACTGGGGAATAAAGTTCCCGAAATGATCGTGTGTCCTATTTATGCCAATTTACCTCCGGAATTACAATCCAAGATTTTTGAGCCTACACCGCCGGGTGCTCGAAAAGTGGTTTTGGCAACGAATATTGCTGAAACCTCCATCACCATCGATGGGATTGTGTATGTGATTGATCCCGGTTTTGTTAAAGAAAACGTATTCAACCCTTCGACGGGGATGGAGAGCCTGGTGGTTACCCAATGCTCCAAGGCATCGGCTGATCAGCGGGCTGGTAGAGCTGGCCGGGTTGGCCCTGGTAAATGTTTCCGTTTATTTACCAAGTGGTCTTTTGTGCATGAGTTACCTACAAACACTACTCCAGAGATTTTGAGAGCCAAACTTGCTGGTGTATTGCTAACCCTGTTGTCTCTGGGGATCCAAAATGTGTTTGAGTTTGATTTTCTTGACTCGCCGCCCCGTGCGGCCATTGCCAAGGCAATGGAGCAGCTGTATTGCTTAGGAGCATTAAATGACCAAGCTAAGTTAACTAAAATCGGTAGACAGATGGCGGAATTCCCTACAGACCCAATGATGGCCAAGGCAATCATTGCGAGCCACAAGTATGGGTGTGTTGATGAGGTTTTATCAATTATGGCAATGCTAGGTGAGTCTGCTGCCCTATTCTATCGCCCTAAAGATCGAAAAATGGCAGCGGATAGAGCGAGAGACGCATTTACCAGGCCAGAAGGTGGTGACCACTTAACTTTGCTTGAAATTTGGAACCAATGGGTCGAGACAGAGTATTCCTACCAATGGTGCCAGGATAATTTTCTGCAGCAAAAAAGTCTTACCCGAGCAAGGGATGTAAAGGACCAATTAACTAGACTGTGTGATCGGGTAGAGGTTGAAGTCAGCTCTGCTGGTAGTGAGGCTGTGGAAAAGATCTTGAAGTCTATTGCGGCAGGGTTCTTTCCACATTCTGCAAGGCTAGATAAACGGGGTCAATTTTACAGGTCAGTAAAGATCAATCAGTCAGTTCAAATTCATCCATCGAGTGTTTTGCATGAGCGACGACCCAAGTGGTTGTTGTATCACGAGTTAGTTTTGACGTCTAAGGAATTCATGAGGAATGTGATGCCGTTAAAGCGGGAGTGGTTGACGGAGTTGGCCCCACATTTCTATTCGCAAAAGGAGCTTGAGAATATAGGGGATGATAATGAAAAGATGCCGAAGAGGAGGGGTTAGTTTAACTGAATATGAATAAATACCTGTGTACCACAATAGCATGGCATTAAAATCGCGTTCGGAAGAAATGTGCGATGCTTTTTAGAACTAGATGCTATCACAAATTCGTCGGAACAAAGGATGAGATATTCTGCGAAAAGTTACATATTCATTTTAAAACTGGCATATATTTAATTCAACATCTACTTGCGGGTCAGCACATCTACAACCTTGATCCGAACGCCTATACACAGTGGAGATCCTCAATTCAAGAGGCGAAAGCCCATTCTCCTCTTTACAACTTGATAATGTTCTTGTAATAGGGACATCTGTCTTCTGTAAATATCTCCTCAGCTGGTTCCAAATTTTCATAACCATCGTCTAAAACTGTAGTTCGCAGCATGGTAACCTTACCATCGTAGACCATTGGAACTGTAGTGAATACACAGGAGCAGTCCCCGCAAAAGTTAACATAATTGGGTTTGCCAGAAGCGGTGTTTCCAATAGTATAAGATTTCATCTTGCTCTTGGGGTCTTCAACTTTAACATCTTCAGTGTCATAAGCTCCTATGATCTGGCCCAAATGGCCTGACATTTTCCGGCAGTCTGTGCAGTAACAGATGACTACTTTTGAAGGCTGATTCAGAGTAGTAATACTTATCGCTTTGCAAATACAAGATCCAGTAACCATATTAGATTGTTGTTGATATATTTGAAGTTACTATGGATAACCTGGAGCTTTTATATTCAATGGTGGGAACTATTACTCCGTCCCGTGCGGCTCATACGAGGTATTCATTTACCATAACAGGAAAGAACTTCCAACATTTACTATTTTAGTCGAATTGAATTACGTTTCGGTCGGCTAAACCTTAAAGTCATATGAATGTCTGAGTTTGCTACTGAATATTTGGGTTGTGAGATTACTGGTGAGTGAAGAGATAGATACTGCTACCATTGGCAGAACGGATTGTTTCAAGGTCCGAATATAATATTGAACCAATTTCCGTCTCCCCCCACGTTTGACCCTTGGTCTAGCCTATATGCTTCTGTCATTTTGGTTAAAGATCAAAATTTTACAGGACCACATGTAAGCATAGTTCGGAGTAATCATTTCTGAAATACTTCTAATTCTTATTGAAAGCCTGAAGATAAGAGCTGAATTCTATTTGAGTCAATCACACACATAATGATCCCTGGCAGGAGACTCTAAATTTGATGAATATTTGGTAATGCAGAATTCTTGGTGATGCAGAATAGATATTGGTCAATGGTCGGAGCGGGATTTGAGGTAAGTCAAATCTTAGACATTAAGACCCCCTAACGGGACGCGAGGCTCAAAAAGAAAAGAAAAAATAAATAAATGAAAGTGAGGCTGGTTCTTTAGATTTTTCTTCATAATCGCTGTTAGAGCCCTGAGTCCTCTACTACTCCGCATGTCTGGTAGAAAATTCTTAATTTAGTATGGATACAAAGTATTAAGTCGGTAATCGGCCTGTTATTCTATAACTAGAAACAATGCAGTGTACCTATCGGACATTAAATGTATATAAATAGTACTAGATTGTGTTCAGTCGATATCTCCTGTACTTATTGAAAACTTCCCTAATTGTTCGCGTATCTACCATAGATTTACCAGAATAAATAGGTAAAGGTATTTTAATGAAATGCAATGCATCTCTTCTACCACCCAAACTTTTCGGCATGGAAGGAAATATTGCACCCATCTGCAGCACTACAATTGGCAGCAAAATTCCTGACTTCTCTAATAAGATTTTCTGGTCCACAGGTGGAAATCCAACACTTGGGACAGTTTTCGTTAACGTCATCAACCATCTCATCTAACAGCATAGTTACATTTGGTCGACCGCTTTCCCTGGTGATCCACAGCTGATCATCGCGAAAATTATAATCTATCCAGTCAGTAAACTGACGGTCAGGTATGATCCACAAGAACTTCAAATCGAACGGTACCGACTTGCAGTTCCTGATAGCTAGATCATTGGCCAATTGAAACTCCAGGAAAATTGGAAAAGTATAGGTGATGCCTGCACCGCCAGCCACTAGAACAATTTTTTTCGTGGATTCGCTGAACTGAGATGCTAGAGGGACCGTCTCGTCATGATTATAATCTGAATGACGCGAGGGGTCGCAAAACTCATCTTCGACAAGGAAAGGACATGGTTTATCCAATGGCTCTGTACCATACGGCCCATGTATTATTGCCCACATAGTCTCTACTTCTTTGGTGCCAGCAATACAGTGATCGTACAATGCTCTAGAAAACCCTTTTCTAGCGCGAATAATTAGATCTAGAGTATCCGAACAGTTGGCGCTAGAGCTAATAGTGAATGGGTGCGACTGGAATGGTTTACACCGGGGAAATGTAAGGAAGATGTGCTGTCCAGTGCTCCATTCAAATTTTCTTTTGAATAGCCAGCCATTATTTTGCTGGATCTGTATAAGTACAGTTTCGCCGGCCGCTACTCGCAAATGACACTTGACTAAGCGATAGTCGACCACCAGCCGGACTATTCTATCATATAAAAATGCAATACCTGCCAGCAGAGCATGTGTTTCAGCAGTGGGGAAATGGAAATATACAGCTGGAATGGCAATAATGGATCCGACCAAGTGGATAGAGTAGAAAAGCTCATATGCTCTCTCTCTGATTTTAGGAATTGATGTAATCCCAATGATCAGAAAAGAAGTGGATGCAATTATTCCCATGAAAGTCCACAAATGATGTATCAGATAGTGAAACCGGCAAATGATTAGAAACATAACCGTGTGGGTAGCGGCACAGACTACGCACACTGTTCCTACCCACCTATGCAAAACATTGACTTGTTCGTAAGACCATCCGGAGAGCAGTGCAACTATCGAGTGTTTAGTACCAAGAATATATAGGAATGGAATGTTTACTGAAGCCATGATTCCTAGACGAAACGCGAATACCACTGGGTGTGTATTCAAGGTTTCATAACAAAGATAAAGCAATGTAAGAATGAAATAGGCTATAAGGAAAATTATCATGCCCCATGATTCCACAAAAATACTAGTATCCGGTTGCTTCATTAAGAAACTTTGAGTTCTTCTAATAAATCGTTGCCATAGATTGACATGCCTCTGTTCAGCAGCAAAAGCCGCTGTACTCCTGCCCCTGCTCTCTATTTCACTATACTTTTTTGCTTTAGAGTGAGTTTTTAAAAAAGTAAGTACCTTGGTAGCCCAATGATGACAGGATATTAATAGAAAGATTGTCAGCAGGACCAATTGGTACTTTAGAACTAATGCTCTGCCGTGTTCAATTTGATGGATTCTGGCCTGGCCAGCTTCGCCATCCCACAGGTTTGGTCCACGAAACCTGCCTGGAGTTCCTTCACCCTCCATAAACCAGCCCATTTTTGCAGAGTGAAGTGGTTGGCAGATTTGAGTCGATGGTTAGAGTCCTGTATGTTTTTTTTTTTTTTTTTTTTTTTTTTTTTTTTTTTTACTTGGTTATGTATATGTGGTTAAGGAAGGACTGGACTAGGTGCAGATCCGATCAGATTAGATTGATAAACTTTTTTTATTTTTATTTAGCCAATGGTAGTGCAGTACTGGGGCCACGCTGCGTAACCATTCAGATAAAAGTCGAGCTATTGTTACCCGACCGACCACATGAGTTGGCGGCTACTGTTGACGATAGTTTTTACCGGCTCGCGGTGCAATAATTGGCAATTTCTTGAATGCTATTATCCCTATAGAAGTATTACTTTGTTGCAGCTTTGAAGAGGTTCGAGACTATGCGATGAACTGTGAAAGGATTTCTGGCTAGAAGATTTTTGGAGAGCTATAAAACCGGGCATCTGGATTAAACTCTTTAGTTCAAAATTTCTGGTGTATATTCATATGTAAAGAGACGGATATGGATATTCTATTATTTTAATTTTGTATGTATGGTATGTCTAGCTCTACCGCCGCAATATATGTGACCAACGAACCCTTAATCATCAGCCTCACCATGTAATTAATTAATTGAATAACCAAGACATAGCGTGGAGAAACATTGGGTCACTACCTGCCATTGGCTCGCGTCTTTTTATTTATTTATTTTCTTCTATCACTCTGTCACATACACTACTATCCGAGCAAAGCTATAGAACTGATATTATAGTTCCAATCTTGAGGTTATATAGGTATAGGCTCAGCTGATGCAGCCACTCGGGGGACCGATAATAGCCGTATATCCGCACGGCCATAGACCCTAAATTTCCCTCCCCCATTTTTTATTCGGTATTAATTTTTCTTCTTCAATATATTTATCAAAACTCAAAGTATTAAACCTTTGTATAAAAAGATATACAGATAATTTTTGATAAAAAAAAGCAGAAGCATGCCTGAGACTGTTGGAATTGTAGGAGCCGGCTTGGTTGGCTGCTTAACAGCATTAGCGTTCTCCAAGAAAGGATACAAAGTCAAGGTTTACGAATCAAGACCAGATATCAGAACCCCAGAGCAGATAGCGTTGTCAAGCTTCAGATCAATCAATCTAGCAGTAGCAAAACGAGGAATACTTGCTCTGGAAAGCGTAGACAAGGAGATGGCTGACCGTGTTCTTGAGGAAGGGACACCAATGTACGGCCGTATGATTCATGATTTGGAGGGCAACGAGACCAGCCAGAAATATGGGTTGTACGGTGAGGCCAATTACGCAATTGACAGAGCCAAATTGAATAGAAAGCTACTTGATGAGCTGGAAAAGGAGAAAAGCATTGAGCTGAATTTTGAGCACAAACTGGAATCAGCTGATTTTGATAAAATGGAGCTTGTTTTCTCATGCAGCGGCGACAGCAATGAGAATAAAAAAACCAAAGTGCAAGATTTGGACCGGGTAATAGGTGCAGATGGGTCATACTCCAAAACACGACAGCAGCTGCAACGAGTAGTTCGAATGGATTACAGCCAAAAGTACATTGACCACTTGTACCTCGAGCTGAGCATTCCACCGGGTCCTGGCGGGAAATTTCTGCTTGATCCAAACCATTTGCACATTTGGCCACGGCATGAGTACATGCTTATTGCAATTGCCAATAGTGATGGCTCTTTCACCTCCACGCTGTTTGCCCCACAGACTCTGTTCGATACGCTTGATACCGATGCTGCTATTCTAAAGTTCTTTGAGGAGCAGTTCAAAGATGCGTTGGGGCTGATTGGAGTGGACTCGTTGCTGGATAGCTTCCATAAGAATCCTCGAGGAGCACTTATTTCTGTAAAGTGCAATCCGTACCACTATAAGGACCGAGCGATTATCATTGGCGATGCTGCACACTCTATGGTTCCGTTTTACGGCCAGGGCATGAACTGTGGGTTTGAGGATGTGCGGGTGCTGATGGAGATCTTGGAGGAGAGTGAGAAGGACTTTGGCAGCGCATTTGAATTGTACACTGCGAGAAGGCATAAAGACCTCACTGCAATTATTGAGCTAGCTATGAACAACTATGTGGAGATGCGACACTCTGTGACATCACGGTTGTACCTGATGAGGAAGTCGCTGGACGGGTTCCTGAGCCGGCTTTTGAAGGACAGATGGTTGCCTTTGTACTCGATGGTTTCGTTCCGGCCTGATATTCCGTACTCGGCAGCTGTGGCCACAGAGGCACGACAGAAGGCTATATTGAATAGTGTTATTACCAACACAGGGCGGCTTGTTGGAGCGGCAGGGATTGTTGGAGTTGTCCTTGCCGTTAAGCAGCGATATAGGATGTAGTGGTAGAAATGGACTAGTGTAGTGATATAGGACATGACTGGTGTAGTGATATAGGGCATGACATGTGCAGAACTATAGGGCATGACTTATGTAGTGGTACGGAGCATGCCTTGTGGAAAATGAGATGGTTATTTCTGCGTAGTTGTCGATAGCACTAAGACCCTGATCGGCCAACGTTTGGGCCCTGACTAAAGTGGATGACGCCGGGTCTTGGCCAAGTGGATGTATTAAACCCTGATACATGCATCGACATGTTGATCAGGGTTCTATTACTGTCGAAGTAAGTTAGTTATTATATTGGTGTATTAGGTCACTACAGCGATTGGCCGTTGTGTATCGACACTTTTAACTTTCTTAACACTTGAGGTCACCATTACAGAGAAACATGGGCGAAGTAAAGTAGGTCGACGCTTGTTTTTGAGTATAAAAACACGGCTTATGTGGATCAATAGACATAGCGCTAAAATAAACACCGCAATCAACGGAATAATAGAGGATTCAACAGTAGATGTCAAAGATCAGTACTACCACGATCAAACGGTGGACACCACGATCAACAGACACTACTTGACATACAAGATATTCTTTTATTCCTCCAAATACTACTGGGAAGTCTCTCTAATAATTTTGCAACCCTAATATGGAAAACTATACTACTATGTAACGCTCTAGCGCTTAGATACCAGAAATAATGGAGTCAGAGTAGCCCCACCAGGTCAACACAGCAGCCAAACCAACAGTATCAACCAAGGCACTGGCGGCAGAGGCTAAGACTTGGTCCAATGGCCGTCGGTCGACAATAGCGTGGCTCAAGATCTCTGGCAAAGAGCTGATGGCAAACACCAAGCCACCGACCCAAGAGGCTTGCTGCACAGTGAATGTGTTGGTCTTGTGCAACAAGACAGAGAAGGCATAAGACTGCAAGGCTGAGGTGACCAAGGAGCTTCCCCAGACGCTGGCGGCACTGGCGGCTTCTCGAGACTTGATGAATTCATCACGAGTGTTAGCTTGTTTGGCACGTTCGCAAGCAGCGCCAATGACTGGAGCACTGGCGATGTAGCTGGACAAATGTCCAAAGGCAGTTCCGATAGCGACGGCACTGTTTTTATTTATTTTGTTAGTCTTGAAGAAGTCACAGTTCAATGAAGAGATACATACGAAGGCTTAACAGCTGGGAAAGAAGCGACCATTTTTGTTGTTCTTTTTTTGTTTAGTTATACGTAAGAAGTAAAAAGTAGAAATCAAGTGGCAAGATTAACTTTATAGCTGTTTACTATTTTTTTGGGGATATGGGCGGAAAGGGCAAACAAAGGCGATTTGTTTGGATATTTATACTGGGGCTCTGTCGATCGCATCTTGCTCCTCTATTGCGGGCCTCCTGAGCCTCAGTCATTTCGGCCCTAGGGGCGAGGTTGCGTGATTTGATTGGAGAATCCTGTAGTTAATTGCAGTGGTAATTGCAATAAATAGGAATTAAAGTAATAGTCAATGTAACTCCATACAAATTTCAGGGCTAATGTGATTGGTGATATATGGCGTCTATTGCCCTAGTATTCTCCTGTAATACTATTGTTCTTCCTATTGTAAGTTAATATCCCTGTCACCACTGATCTACTGAAATGCTAATACGGGATTACCACCCAACAATGGTAATTACCACCCAACAACGGTAATTACCAGCCAATCAATGAATTACCACCCAGTCACCGAATCACCTCTCGCCACAGTCAGTGTCTCAATCCCTCCAATGCATCACGACACGTAAACAACACCAGCGTCGCCTAGTTCGGCGTTTTATAAATTCCGTCTGTATGGACCTTAGTGGTGGACCTTTTTCGATCGCCCCACAGAAAATAGCAATCAAACGCTCTGCAGCTGCATCCCTGGAGCAAGCAGCAGAGGCCCCTGCGGCGGAGCCAGGTTGCCGGGGCTACTAGGAGGTGAGGCTGCCAGGCGGCAGCCGCGCTTGTGGTAGCAATGGTTGCTCCAAAGAGCGCTAGGCTCTTATGTGACCCAGCATCGTAGAGGCTGGTCACGTGGACCCAGAGGTAAACAGGCTGAGACTAGTGTTTGGCATGTGATTGTGGGAATACCAATTTTGTTGGGGGAAATTAACCGTTGTTGTTTGATTTATTCTCGATGATCTAGTGATCCAGTACTTGTAGTTCGTTGAATAGTATATAGAACATAGTCCCAAAGTCCAGAACTCATTGCCTTGGTGCATGCATAGACCGCGGTCCGTACTATGTTCCGAAATCTCTTTGATATATCTTATACAGACCACGCTAGTGTTTTCCCGTTTTGGTACTCCGCTTCAGTGACATTTGTAGCCCCTTCGCGCTTGTTGAGCTCTTGTGTCTACTGTGAATTAAAATCCAGTGGCGACTGAAACATTATGTGTGCCCATTCACTAGGTGATAGCAATCAAGTTACTGATCGGTAGTTGGTGGCTCCCATGCAATGGTGCAGATCCGAGGGCCCATCCCGTCGGGCAGAAGAGACAGAGAAAACATATTAGTAGCCAGTTAGGGAGCGATCCAAGAATATGGAGTCGGACTACCAGCTACGGTAGGTTGCTACTTTTGTATTGTGGTACTAGGTGTCCCTGTTTCCCCAAAAGTATAAATAGTGATCCAATTTCCTGTCACAAGCTGTTTTATCTATCTCTCTTTTTTTTTATAACTATAAAATACTAAGAAATTAAAAATGTCTAGCTCCGGATTGCCAAAAGATACTCAAGAAGCCAAGAACATGGCTTCCGATGCTGTTCACAACACTCAACAAAAGGCTGAGGATATTTCTCAAGACTTGAGCAACAAGGGTGCTCAATTGTCCCACGATGCTTCCAAGAAGGCTGACGAAGCTAAGAACTCTGGTTCTAGCACTACTGGTGATGGTTCTATCACTGATTCTGCCAAGAATGCCATGCAAGGTGGTGCTGACTTCATCTCCAAGAAGGCTGAAGAAGTCAAGGACTACTTGTCTAAGTAAATTCTGTCTTTTTAACGAATTAATGTACCATATGGCTTTTAGTCAGTTGTTGGGTTTTCTTTGTTGTTTTTGAAACTACAAAAATTAGTTAAAATAACTTTTTTTTTTTTTCTGATTATAGTAATAGTGTAATAAATTATATTATATATTATTTGATTGTATTTGTCCTTGTTTTCCCGTTGTGTGGGTGATGTGATGTCAGAGCGGGGTCACATGATCAAAATTTTTTTTTGTGGAGAGTGGTTAAAATAATATTTAGGAATCGCGGCAGGGGGTCCCTGTCATGAGCATGACTAGCTTGACTTCTTCTAAAGTGCGGCTCGGAACGACAGCAACCGCTACCAGCGGTTCTGGTCTGGCTTTTATGTGATATATATTGGCTAACGTATTGATGGTATATAGAATATATACATATCCAGTGAGCATAGTAGCTACAGCAATCGACAAAAGTCATGCTGGCGCAATCTAGTTGAGACTCCAAAGCTAGCTCTATATACGTTTGTGTAGTGAAACAACAAGAAAGAGGCAATACTTGCAATAACATAGCGCTAGAGCATTAGCTTGGTTATATATACAGTATTATCTTCGAAACTGATAAGATTAAACTAGGTTATCTCGAGGTCTTCGCTACTAAATGCGTGCGGCTCGTAGCAACATCAACAAAAACCGAGGAAACCAAGAGAATAACAAAAAAAAAAAAAAAATAAAATAAAAAAAAATCAAGAAGATTAGCCCACAACCAGAATGAAAGCCAGGAACCAATCGCATGCCCTAATTACAGCCCCGCATTCAAAACACAGGGCATCTGTAGTTCCAATCTAACCTCCCGATCAAAGTTACGACTAGCGTGAACATCCTAGTCCGACCTCATTCTAGTCCATAGATCGCAATGATCGCAATGATCGCAATGGCAACCACCATCCCACTCACCTAGTGAAGGGACCAACTAGATGCCAGTCCTAGGCCAGTCGATTGCCAGCCTGGACAATTCGTCATCCTTAGGAGACAGAAATACACATTAGATACTCTGTTTAAGTACACTAATCTCGGTCTCCAACTTGTCAGCGGCCTTCTTGGCATCCAACAAGACATTAATGGAATTCTGAATAGACTCAAACTTAGCACACACCTTAGCAGTAGGCATAGTAGGTCTCGTAGGTAGCCCTAGCTCAGTCAAAGCAGCATTGACCTTGGCCTGAACTGCCGGCTTGTAGGTAGTAATCTTTGACGATCTGAAATGAACCCCCGGTTGCAACTTTTCGTGGTAAGACAACCCCAAAGAAGCCTCCTCTCGAGATGAGATCTTTTTATTGAGTAATGCGTGCACTGCGGCTTGCCCTTGCTGGCTTGCACTCTGTGATGATCCTCCTTTCTTTTCCTGCTTTACAGAAGTCTGGCCCTTAGAATCTTGACCCTGTTGCTGAGACTGGGCTTGTTGCTGTTGCTGCTGTTGTTGTTGCTGTTGCTGATGGTGAGATTGAGAATGATGCTGATTCGAGGATGATGACGACTTGTTGCTAACAGGCATTAGAGCCCCCGGTGCTACCGGAGGAGGTGTATTGTCTTTTCGTCGTTTGGTCTTATCCGAAAGTAAATTGTTAGTCAATTGTTGCAGTCCCTGTGATGTTTGATACTGAGAAATACTGGCTTGAGGAGCCTGTGGGAATTCGAGTAATTTTAAGATCTCGTGTCTCTCCGCAGTCATCTTCTCAGCCGCAGCTTCCAGCTTTCGCGACTCAATGACCAATGCTTCCTCCTCAGCAATCTCAGCAGGACTCCTTTTGAGCAGTTTTTCCAAATGTTCTTTTCTTTTCTCTTCATTCTCTTTTGAGTATTTCATTTGTTTTGACAAGTCCTCATCGGCCTGGGTCAATGTTTCACCGCGCTCTTCTCTCAGCTTGAAATGTTTGCGGAACACATTATAAAACTGGGATTTCAACTCCTCAATGGTACGCTCCTTATAAGCGTAACGATCATGAATAACTAACCATCTCAGATCGTATTCTCGGCACATTTCAAACAAATATTTGGTTTCTTCAAATGTCCATTTGCTACTGCCACCTTGCTTTTTTTCTTCATCTTTTTCTTCTTCGTCATCACCACCATCTTCCTCTTTATATGCCTTTTCATAATCTTCTTGCTTGATTTCCGGCATTTCCATCTTGGTATTATACTTCGCGAACGCATATTCGTGATTCTCACCAGACTCTTCATTTCCACGCACCCAGTGGCTCAACACTAGCCCATCATCTCTACCTGTATGCTTGAATTCCTTCCAGACCCAAGGAGTGATTTTTTTGGCACTTTTCCAATCTGGTCTGCTTTTATACTTGTTGTTAATCACATTGATTGGAGGAGTATTCTCTCCGAGAAGGGAATACAGCTCTCTTTGCATGCCATCGAGTCTTTTGACCTCGGTTTTGATTTTCTTCGGCGGTGGTGGCTTCGCTGCAGGAGCCTGCTTCGGCAGGTTCAGCATATCACGTATATCAGAAGACGAAGACATTATTTTTACTATCCACGCAACTAGAACAGACTATATAGTTTGAAAAATAAAAATATACCTATATATCTGTAGAGAAGGATCGAAAGAACCAGAGTCCAATTTTTTGGGAGAAATAAAATTGTTGTGCGCGTTACCAGTCGAGGGTACCACTCCCACTACAAAAAGAAGAAAAAAAAACGCGACACAGAGATACCATAGAAGTCTCTGTAAAGACCTTTTTTCTCTTCCACACATGTCGAAATCGAATCTTGCTGCCGGATCACGGTGCCTGGCTTACCATGGCCCATTGCTCTATGAAGCCAAAATCCTCAGAGCATATGACCCAAAGACTAAAACTGCAAAGTCCAAGGCAACTCAATCTGAGGGTGCAGGTGAAAAAGAGGCCAGCACCAAGGACCTACCAGAAGAGCTGGCCGAAGACACAGCATATTTCGTACACTATAAGGGGTGGAAGCAGACATGGGACGAGTGGGTAGAACCCAGCCGAGTACTGGCTTGGAACGATGACAACATACGAAAACAGAAAGAATTGAAGCAGGATGCTCTAGCTACAATGCAAAAGAGCAAGACTAAAAGCATTTCTACCGGTACAGGATCTGGTGACATCGTACTAGCTGGTAATCATAGTAACAGTAATAACCAAGGTCCAAATAAGCGAAAAGATCCATCCCATAAGGATGATTTGCAGAACGACCAACCTCCGACAAAAACCAGAGGCACAAATAAGCGAAGGTCTGTAGCTGCTGGTGGTTCTGGAACCAGCAATAACGGCAGTAGTGGTGGAGGCGGAGGAGGTCCAGCAGACTTGGATGCTGAAAAGGAAGACGACTTCTTGAGGCGGCCAGAAATCGAATTCGAGATTCCTCACATTCTGAAGGCTCAATTGGTAGATGACTGGGAAAAGGTTACCAAAAATAGAAAATTAGTAAGGCTACCCAGTAAAATGACCGTTGACGACATATTGGTCAAATACCGAGAGGCTTCGCCCAAATTAAGTGGTGTGGAGGCAGGTATATTTGATGAAGTGCTCAGTGGCCTCAAGCTTTATTTCGATAGGGCTCTGGGAAACATTCTACTGTACCGATTCGAGCGCCAGCAGTATCTCGAGCTCAAGAAGAAGCACTCAAACAAGAATATGAGTCAGGTATATGGTGCGGAGCATTTACTGAGACTAATGGCATCTATGCCCGGGCTTATTGCACAAACTCATATGGATGAACAGGGGGTAGCACACCTGCGAGAGCATTTGGAGCGCTTCCTGAGGTTTTTGGTCAAGAAGAAGGAGGAGATTTTTCTTGATCAGTACGATGATACGTCGTCTCGGTACGAGGCACTTTCGAAGGGTGTCTAGGTTTGTGCAAAGTTTTTGGACGGGTTAGAGAGCGATAAAATGGTACTTGCTATGAGGGAAGATCTAAATATAAGACTTTATAATAAATTCTTCGGGGTGTGAGTTATTCCGAATAAGAATAGAATAATAAAAAAAAAAAGTGTATTTATTAATATAATAGTTCGAATTGAGAAACTTAATATCACTCTAATCCTGTATAAATATAAAGAAATTGAATCCGCTTTTTGCAAACTTTGGTTGGACTAAAAGATCAGACCAGTATCTTTTTTTGTATATAAATAATAGTTTTTTCAAGGAATCGTTCCATTGGGCAACTAGAACCCTGGAATTGGATCTGGAATAGCCTGCGGGTGAGATGGCGACGATGATGCAGAGATTGTAGATCCTGCAGATGAAAGTAAGTCATCCTCAGATTCCGCAGCCTCAGACCCAGAAGAATACACTCGATTCATAGCAGTCGAGTTACCTGAAAAATCATGTTTAGTATGCAATCCGAAAAATCCATCAGTGTCAACTGAAACCACTCGGCAGCTGCCAGCGACTCGCACTGGCGAGAGTGCCAAATACTCCTTGCAATTAGAAAACACAGTGGTGCAAGGAGGCTTATCCCTGCTTGATTCCAAGAAGTAGTTCATGTGGGAACAGATGTCATCATATCGAGACAACCGCTTCTTGTACTGCGACAGCGGCTTTGGTAGCCAGTCCAGCTCTGGGGAAGAAGATGGCGGTGATCCAGATCCTCCAGATGCAATACGCAATGGAGGCGTGTCATGTGAATACTTGTCTAGTTTCTCAGGCAGTGCCTGATTCTGCAGGTCTATGCAATTCTGCAAGTCCCACATTCTGATGGTACCGTCACCCGATGCAGTGTAGAATTCATTTCGGTCAATCATGGACCAATCGATCGAGTTGACCCGGTCAGAATGAATATCCAGAGATACCAATGGCTTCCCAGCACGGATGTCCCAGATCTTGATAATGTTTTGTCCGTGAACGCTAGCAATATGGTTTTCATCATGCGGCGACCATTTCAGGTTGGTTACTATTGTATCGTTCTCCTCTGGTGGTGAAAGGCCCGGCGAGTCCTTCACTCTAACATCCATGATTGAGATACCTTTACTTCCTCCAAGAGACACAATTCCATCCCTTAGAGGACTTGGATCGGCACATAGTGCACCCCGGCTGCGTTTTCGGAAAACTGGTACATCAGATCTGGAAGGATCCCAGAGAAACAGGTTTTCGCTAAACAGCGACATGACGGAGGATTCTGCACAGCACGACCATGCATTCGATAGAATGCTCAGGTTTTTGATTCGATTGCTGCTTTTTTGATGCAAGTTGTCATTGTTATTTTTGACATGGTGATTGTGGTTGAATCTTCGAAGAATCTCGGCAGATTCATTGCTGCTGGACGGGTCTGGTAGCAGGGTCAAGTGAACAAGCCCAGACTTGTGGCCAGATGCTAATACATTACCAAACCGTCCTAATCTCTGATGCGGCGATGCCCAGGTTAACGAGTGGATTCCCGGTAGTGTGATTGTTTGGTGATGGGTCAAAACTGATCGCTCGTTCGACATTTTTTCAGGTCGGGTTTCCTTGGAGACATTGAGCTCGTAGATAAATAGATTGGAGTCGGCCGAACCACTAGCTACTGCGATAATTGGTTCAGTTTCGTGACAGGCCACTGCGCTGAGATAGGAGTTGCTGTCGGGTATTTTCCAGTAGCTTGACGAAACGGAGTTTTGAGAGTCCATTGTTCAGTTATTGAGATGCGTTAATTGAAAATTGTTTGAGTAAGTTCAATAAGTGAAGTATTCGACTCTTTTCGAAATGCTAGTTCGGCTAAAGGGGTTTTTTATGTTATCTATTTATATTCTAGTATAACCGAAAAAGAAGAAAGAAAATGTAGTGAGAACACATCTATGAGCGAGCTGACCTACTTTTATATACACTACTTGACACACCGCAGCCACTCATTTTCTTATACCAACTGTATGGTGATCTAGCAATTAAAAAAAAATTGGTACTGTACCTTTGTTGAAGTGGCAGGTTTCGCTTCTGAGACAGACCAGCCACTGAATAATCGCCGCGTTTGGGGGTCGGCTCGGATGATCTGCGGCGCACTTGCCATGTCTAATGGGATATCTGCTTTCTTTCCTTCCAGTCGCGGCGGGTTTGATGCTTCTATGCATTGAAATTACGCATAACAATAGAGGAATATTGGAAAACTGTTCCATATCCCCCCTGGAAGGTGCAAGTGCGACGTGAGAGCTGTGTGCGTTTTATTATTTTCTTTGTTTTCTGGTGCATTTTTAGTTCCAAGGGGGATTTATTATTCAATTCCTATGATTCCACAAGGTACTCCACTTTCCAGAATACATAAATAGCAAAACTTATTATTTCTTCTTCTAGTATCTTGGAACTGTCTTGTTGGAGTATTATATTTTGAGGCGTCGCAGTACTAATGAGGTTTCCTATTTGGTCGAGGGAAAAGTTGGGTGGCTGGGTCAATGGTTTCCCCACGAGTGGTCTGTGTGACAGCGACGGGAAGTGGTATATGCTTGGACCCAGGCGGCATCTCATGCCATGTGAGTGTGCATTAAGGGTAGTAGAGGAATAGAAACAGGAATTGTTGCTAAAAGTGGATCAGCTCACCGATGACCTGTCTGTAGCGAATGACGGTTTGCAAACGGCTCTGCTTAGTTTTGTGCTACTATTTTTTTTTTTTTTTTTTTTTTTTTTTTTTTTTTTTTTTTTTTTTTTGTATCAATTGAGACTTAAAAAATAGTGATCCAAATGCAGGCTATGCTGCAGTTGTTAGTTTGTCCGCCCTTAAGTTAATATATCTTGCATGATAAATTGACATGAATATACCTGACAGATATCTGAAGTACATAGTGGGTTGTGCGTTATACTAATACAGTAATTCACAGACTCGCCACCGGGAAGTATTTATATTAGTTGAAATGTAATTTCGATATATTATCGTCTGGGCTTATTCGATGGATCGCTCATCGATCGTCTTACCATAGTCCTAGCCTGCCGTTAGAATTTTCGTAGGCGAGAATTGGCGATCGGTTTCTCAAGCGGCACGAGCCGCACGGTGCGGCTTGTGCGGCGTAAGAAACTTGAAAAATACAGCGCAAATAAAAAGCCCTATTAATTCGGTTTAAGTCCAACGCCACTAAAGAGCTTAATTTTGTGGTTCGATGAACTTATACTTCAGTCCTACATACCACATAGAGTTAATATATTCGGCTGTAAGGCTGAGAGCTTTTTCGATGTCGACAACCGATACATGGCCGCTATAAACCCATAAATCGATATTCTTATTAGAACATATGTTTTTTTTTTGTCATGGCTGATTAGTATACGACATATTTTGGCCCAGCGCCTGCGGATAACTAGTCGTCCCTGACATTTTTAACCACAGATACATATATATGCTCTGATTCTTGTTGATGACACACCTATGTAATTATTCAAGTGTTAACGTAAATATTTCTGGAAGTGGTCTCATAACTCCCCAGACTTCAACGAGCCAAGAACGCCCCAACGTTCTGACGGCCCCCAGCTTGTTCGGGAACCGAAATACTCCTGAACACTCCACATTTCTAATATCGTGGATTAAATCATCCGTTTTTTAACCCCACGCTCCTTGGATAAAACATGGGGGATTGGATTCGTCCAATCAGGTGAGCCTCTTACATTCCACGATTTTTGTGTCGTAGTGCTAAATGCCCACTGAGCCGCATCGTAACGTACTAGCGTAACGTTGTGCCCCGCGGCCGATTTAACCTAAAATTTCTGCGGACAAATTTCGGTGAAAGCCTGAGCTTTGGACTGCCGGTTCTTTTTAACTTCCAAGAACGGCAAGCTATCTTCTGATTTATCTCGGAGCTTTTTATCTACAGACAAAAGATAGCTGAATGCCTAAGAACGAGACTTTTTTTTTTTTTTTTTTTTACCTGGTTCTATCAGTACGTACTTTAGTACTCCTAATGTCACTCTCGGAATCGGGGAACCGGAAAAATTTTACCAATTTCCTGTTTCATCACATTAGAATATTAGCCCCTCAGTGGGCAGGTTAGCAGGGCCCTACATAGGCACACAGAATTAATTCTTCCTCGGTGTGCCAACTATTAGCTGGTAGAGCCTTAAAAACATCCCAAGACATACTCAAACCAATTTCAAGAACTGGTGGGAATGGCTCGATCTAAGTTTCCACGATGCCGCTTGTGGGGTTACTTTCCCACAACGTAGACTCACATTCAATACTTCCACTTCCCCGGATTGGCTCCAGGATATATCACATTCTCCAGAGTGCAAGCTTATTCATATCTATTCTCCTAGAGATATAGAAATTAAATTACTTTCAAGCTCGCGACAAATGCTCTACTATCAAACTATAACCTTACTTTTTCGACGTTACATCAGAGTCATGTGGGATGCCCGATTGTTTTTTTCCAGCGGGGCAGGATCGAGAACTTTACCCCAATGAGACAGATTTTTTTCAGCTCTCTTAGTTCTAATTATCCTTCTCTGTAGGGAACTTATCCAAATTCAGATATACTAGCTAGCAGACCAACAGTCTTAGCTTCTCACTCTCATTCTGGACACCAGAAAATCGCCCCACCGTTCAGAGGGAAATCTCCAAGGTGAGACACTCCCAGTCCTGCCTCGGAATAACTTGCATTGTCGGGTCATCTGGTGTGAGGCGGTGGGCTCTGGTAGTAGTGGTGCTACATGATACAACACTACCTCCCTTCCAAACTTTGCCCATCCCAAAGGATCAAGCCCGGACAAGCTTTGAATGCTACACTCAAGTCTCCCACTCGTGCTGATATCCAATGACCTATGGGGCTTCGTCTGATTCCGATTAGGTTGATCCCCAAAGACTTAACCCCGTGAATTTTGACTTTCCCCGGGTTTCAATCTCCAAGGACGCAGAATCCCACACAATACCCCGAAGCAAGTCACAGCTTTGCAGATATCGCAGTCCATAGCGTGGCAATGAGGTCAGTTTTAATTCTGGCATAGTCTTACTCCGGATTATTGATGCTTCTCCAAGGTGGGGAGCAAAAAAAAAAAAAATTAAAAAAAAAAAAAAAAGAAAAATTACTTCTGTCTGAGAATTTTCTTTCCAACATAAATATAAATAGCCATCCCCATCTGTACGTCATATTGTAATTTTTTTCTATTCAATAATTTCCACTGGCATTCTCCTTTATCTATTCAATTTATCCAAGAATATTAGAAAAAAAAACTATAATTGAACTCAGGTTTGATCTGTTACTTTTCTGACAACTTGATCTCGACTGAACGTACTACTAGTTGATTTGATCTTTATTGAATTTTCCACCGCTAGCTGATTTGATCTCGATTCAAACTTATTATTATTACTGGTTTCTTTGATCCAGATCCTTTACTGCTTGTTTATTAATTTATAACTAGTTGCATTTTTCTTGCTAAATATACCAAAACACCAAAACACAATGGCTGAGTCTGATTCCAATAGACCAGAATCGCTTCCATCAGACGATGAAAAGCAAAATAACGAACATGTTCAAGTCCAACAGAAAAGATGGTATAACACGGGACTGAAGATATTTGGATACCAATGCCTTCCGTACAACCATGCTCTGGTACAGATGTTTATGGTATCAATTGTATTCTTTTTATGCCCCGGAATGTTCAATGCATTGTCAGGTCTTGGTGGATCTGGTCTTCCAACTGAATACGCAGATACATCTGCAAACTCGAACGTAGCATTATACTGTACATTTGCTACTGTGGGATTCTTCTCTGGTAGCATTGTAAACACTTTTGGACCTAAGATCTGTCTAGCTATTGGAGGACTGGGCTATGCTATCAATGCGGCATCCTTACTATGCTTCAATCACACTCAGAACACCGGATTTGTCATTGCCTCGGGAGCCATTCTAGGTATCTGCGCTTCAGTGCTCTGGAGTGGCCAAAGTGTTATTGTCATGGCTTATCCAAGCGAAAGCTCCAAGGGTCACTATGTTGCCATTTTCTGGGCAATTTTTAACTTGGGATCTGTTATCGGTGGGTTGATCCCATTGCTGCAAAATCTACATGGTGAAAAAACTGGCGGTGTGCAAGATGGCACATACGTGGCTTTCATGGCCCTCATGTTGGTGGGAGCTGTTGTTGCTCTTACATTGATGCCTGTTGATAAAGTGTCCAGACCAGATGGCACTGCTGTTCTAGTTAAGAAAAACCCAACCGTCAAGTCTGAGCTTTTGGGTCTGTACAAGGTGTTGAGATACTATCCATCAATTGTATTGCTCTTTCCTATGTTTTTCTGCTCTAATTGGTTCTACACATACCAATTTAACGACTTTAATCAAGCTCGTTTTAATGTTCGAACTCGATCTTTGAACAGTTTGCTGTACTGGTTTATGCAAATTGTTGGTGCTCTCACCTGGGGATTGGCCCTAGATTGGGGCAGATTTGATCGAAAGACTCGAGCTCGATGGTTCCATTGCATCCTATTTGTCTTCACCATGGCCATCTGGGGTGGTGGATATGCATTTGAAAAACTCTACACTCGAGACCAAGTTGAGGACCCAGTCAATCCATTGAAACCCTTGGATTGGACCGATGGTGGCAAGGCATATATTGGCCCACTATTTTTGTACATGTTCTACGGGTTCTATGATGCTATTTGGCAGACATACGTCTATTGGGTGCTGGGAGCCCTGACCAACTCTTCACGTAAATTAGCATTATACGCAGGATTTTACAAAGGTATTCAGTCTGCTGGTAATGCCATTGTTTGGCGATTGGATGCCATCAAACAGCCATATTCTGTGTTGTTTGGCACCTCTTGGGGCCTGCTTTTGTTTTCACTGTTATTGTCTGCACCAGTGGTCTTTTTCAAAGTCAAGGAGACTACTGATTTTGAGGATGATGCTATGTTTACCGAGGATTTGACTGATAAATCTCAACTCGCTAGCCATGGCTGGGATGCTTCAGAAAAAGCAGTCGAAGTTCATGAAGACGGTTCAAAGGTCTAAAACAGGACACACTTTAGTTTGAATAATTCAAGGTGTAGGTGTAACTGTAAGTAATTTAATCGATGATTTGTATTATGATCATTAGTTTTACGGAGATTGTGTATTCCTGGCTGGTCTATGTATGATCAGATTAATTGTTTTATTGCGGCTTCTATATTCGGATCAACTATGCGATTCAACCATATTTAGTACAAACAGAAATACTTATAGGAATAAATAAATTTTGGACAACCTTCATATACTTCAAAAATATAGAAACAAAATTGTCTACCACGGGCTGCCACTTCTCGACACTCCGTCTTCATATCTGTACCGAATTCGATTCCTCTTACGCCCATAATCGTCACCGAACCGTGCACTCTCTCGCTTTTGTCGTCGGAAGATTCGTTCTCGCTCAACCTCTCGTTTCTCAATCTCCTCTGCAGAAAGAACCTCCAAAGTGGGTGCCCATGATTCGCCCAACTCTTCGTGGTCATTTCTCCAACCGGCCATCTTGAACAGTCCTGCCAGATTGTCGAACTCTGGGACACGTCCATCTGTTGCCAACTCTCGCTTCATTTTGATAATTTCTTCATGAAGGGCATGAGCAATTGCAGGGTAAAACTCTCCCGCGATTCCCATATCCTGCACTACTGATTTAGCAAATTGCTCGGGTGTCAACTCACTACCAGTTAAATCCCATTCAAATCGGTCTTCAAACAACTGTTTATCCAAATTCACACTGAGATTAATGACTACATGGAGACCTGCATTTGGAGGTAATTTCATATTCGCCGCATCGATATGTTCGCTGACTTGTGTTTTGATGGCATGGGCAATCGTAGTGCTATAGCCGATCGAGATGCCCAGGTCGTTACAAGTAATTTTACCAAACATTTCCGGCGTCAGAACTTTTTCATTCACATTCCACATGAAAAAGTCTGTGATCCTCTGAGTTGGGTCTATATCTAAGCTGTACCTGATGGGTATTAGCAATTCGTCATCGTTGGCCACTTCTTCCATCGATTGTCTGGAGTATTTTATTCGCGCGGTGGGAATCATTTTCCGCTTCTCTTCTTTAGGAGGCTTTTTCTCTAGCTGCTGCTCTAGGCTGTTTTCACGGTCTTCGATTTCCTCTTCTTCTTCGTCGAAATCCTCATCATATTCTGCATAGTTGAGAGCAGAACTAGCCCGCTTGTTGGTACGCGTTACGGGCTGGGTAGTAATAGAGAGCGAGGTTTGCCCCAGCTTGAGACGAGATGGGAATCCTGTCGACCCTGCCTGCAAATGACTAGCGTCATTCACTGGCGTCATCATCGAAGCGAAATGTGCCATATTAGGAACCTTCTTATTTTATACTGGTTGCTGTTAGCTTTTTTTTGTCGAATGGTTGAATAATGAAGTGGTGAAATTTTTGGTGATGTTTGGGAGTTGGGTTGTGTGACTACCGCGCGGTTCCGGGAAAGAAGGACAGAGTATTTTCAAGTATGGCGCTTGCCTTTTGGCCCCGGTGGAGCTAGTTTACCAGGTAGTAATGCACATTGGGATACTCTATAATTTTACAGACATCTATGATAGAGAAACGTACTTGGAACTGAATATGCTACGGTGACTGTGAAATTCCTTATATAGACCTGGTTACAACATCCTTTTGGAAGGCGCCGCAGCACAAGCGGCTTAAGTCGTCCTTGTCCAAAAATTGGAATTGGCAGAATTGTTGGATTTGTAAGTTCATGAACTCTCTTCAAATAATTTAGGTTCCAATCCAAAACCGTCATAATGGCTGAACCTTGGCAATAAAACTGATTGGTAGATCTCGTTAATCACTGCATAACTTTAAGACCGACTAGAAGCGTCAGACACCCAAAACAAAAGAAAAAGCGATAAACGGGGAATGTTTTTGGAAAGCCCTTTTAAAAAATACCCCAGAACATTACCAGAATAAATCATTCTTGGTTTTGATTAATTCGCAATAAAATTTCATCCTATTCATGCTCAAGGTCGCCTCGCGGCGCGTCATATACGCGGACCGAAATTTATTTATCACATCGCGCATCCCCATACAACATCTGGCTCTAAGACCCTCCTAAGATGAAGGTAAAGGATCGCTTGCAACAACGATTCCCGAACATTAAGGATCTTGCGACAGCTCTTGAGGAGCTGGGGTGTTCGTTGAGAAAAGGTCGCCAATTGACGAAATTTTGTAAACAGGTACTAGTGGCACCACTAGGAAATGACAGCAGCCGCAATCTAAATGAAACTAATCTGATCGCGAGCTTTTGCCCGAGCTCAACGTTCCACGACGGGCTAACATGGACAATAAAGCATATGATTAAAGATCCAAAGAATAGTTGGAGTACTACCAATATTTTATGCGTGGGCTACATGTTGCACAGTGATAGTGATAATAGGGACAAACTGATCTCGACGGGAGAGAACCAAGCAGTTGAATTTTTGTTGCAAGACGAAAATTGGTATGCTTTATACGAAAAATTTGGCCCCAGAATATTTTATGTGCTTGTTTCATGCGCAGTGTTTTCTCCAATCAGAGAGGTCAACGGTTCGTACCTCCAATTATCGGGGCAGCCACTCAGTGATATAAGTCTAAACATGACTGGTTCCGTACGAGAAAAGGATTTGATATTTAAAAGCGATCTACATATCCTTCAGCGGGCTGTAATATCTAAACGGCTGGTAGTCCACAGATCACCCATCCGGGACTCATCAGGCAGTGCGGTGTTCAGATTCAAACCCAATTTCCATTTAGAGCTTCCTTATCGTGTGCCTCGGGATTCCGAATTAGTAAACGCATTGTCCGTTGCCATGCCGCTTGAATTCGGCATAAGAATGAAACTGCTAGTCGAGAATGGAAAATATACCAAATTTGTGGACACAGAAGGCATCAGAAGGTCTCAATATCCCAGAACTGATGGAGACCTGATACCAGACCATATACCGACGCATCTGAAACAAATATTCAACAAAATATTCAGAAGGCACTTCAATTTGCCATATGGAACAATTTTAAGGAGCATTTGTAGAAATCGCGATACCTACTCGTCCATAAGTCAGGTTTCGCGGTTTAGCCGCACTGTGATTAGGCGTATGCTACCCAAAGATCTATTTGGCTCCACTAAAAATTGGAATGTCATTCTCAGGGCGGTCGATCGATTCGTTCACATGAGAAGTAGTGAGAGGTTCCAGCTGGTTTATGCATTAGAAGGTCTCAGCACCAAGGAAATCAAGTGGTTCCCTAAATGTAACGATGGCTCTGAAGAACAGAACAACCAGAAATTCTTGCAACACCAGAAGGTTCTATTACAGTTAATATATTGGGTCTTCAGGCATATTCTAGTACCGCTACTTTCTGCTTGTTTTTACGTTACTTCCCACACCAGTGACTACAACTCACTATATTATTATCGGCACGATGTGTGGGATTACAAGTCTAAATTAGCATGCCAGCGATTCATTAACATGAAGCTAAAGCCTGTTAGAAAAGAAACGACTTCCATACGAAAAGGAAACTCTAGTCTAGGAACGGCAAGGATGCGAATTGTTGCAAAAAGCAGTGGAGGTTTTCGAGCAATTACTGCCATGGGGTCAAAAAATAAGAAAATGGAGACAATTAATAAAAGACTTGCGACTGTCTTTCAAGTATTGAATCAGGAGGTTCAGAGCCAGAATTTGGAGAATGGCAGAATAAGATCAATTTCAGAATTTGTTAACAAGCTAAAACACTTTCGTATCAAAAGGGCAGGTCCCTTCTATTGTGTAAAGATGGATATCAACAAATGCTTCGACACAATTCCAGCGGCCCTGGCGTATCAGTGCGTTGAGAAATTACTACAAAAAGAAACCTACATAATCCAAGATTTGAAAAATGTGGATTTTAGCAAGCCTAGGCTCTTTTCTCGGACTGAACATCGAGCTCGAAAACATTCAGTAGTGTGCGGCAATGCATCCTCTCAAGTGGTGAGCAGGGAACATGTGCTCAAATTGTTACATGAACACTTGCATTCCAGTTTCATTCGAGTAGGGAATGAGTACTATCGGCAGACTAAAGGTATCCCACAAGGTTCCGTGCTTTCTACAATACTGTGTAATATTGTATACGACGCCATGGAAGAGGAGTATATACAGCCTTTATGCTCATCCTCGACTAGTAAACTATTCCGTTACGTGGATGATTTTTTGTTTGTGTCAACATCGAAGGAAAAAGCTCAGAAGTTCTTAACAGCAATGCAGCTGGGATTCCCTAAATATGGTGCTCGAACCAGTGCTCGAAAGACCCAAACAACTTGGACAAGTAATGATATTTCATTTCTTGGAATAACTTTCGCAAGCCGAACGCTAAAGTTGAGAGAACCTCCACTACCTAGTCCGGCACCCACACATAATATGGGTCCACGACCGAGTTGTGGATTCAACCAGTTACTCACTTCAATTCGCAGACAGGTAAAGACTCGTATCGAGGCTTATAAGATGGGATGTTCTTCGCCACGATGGAGTGCGAAACCTAAGTCAATCCGGCATCTGTCTAGTTCCATGGCCCAAAAATACCTCTTTGCATGCAGAAAATCACTAGTTAACCCTTTGGATGCATTTGCTGTTAATAAATTGCTTCAAAGGCTTTATATAGAACTTTTGAAAGCACTATCGTATTCAGCCAAAACTGGTCTCTACGACAGTAAGACAAAGGGTAATGTTGAAAAAGGTATACGCCAGGCAATTAAGGCTAGTCCATACAGGTGCATTCTTACTAATTAATTATTAAATAATGAGGCTCTTAGTTCCTTCATGAGACACAGTTTTTTTTTTTTTTTTTTTTTTTTTTTTTTTTTTTTTTTTTTTTTTTTTTTTTTTTTTTTTGCATAGACTATCAAAGTGAATGGAGGCATAGTCAAAAAAAAAGAAGAAAATTGGCAATACTAAACAAGCTTGTCGTATTCATCAGACCCCACTGAAGGCATGGATGGACTAGGCTGAGGCGGCGGAGGTGTCTCTGTACGTTCTACTGGAGATGATTTTGGGGGAAGCGGAGGAGCAATATCTTCATCGACATCCTTAGCTGGAGGAGGACTTCCATGCGGCTCGGTCTCTTGTTCTGCGGGAACACCAGATTTGGACCCATCACCAAAAGGCTCAGGGCTAGAATCATCTTTACCATCAATAGTTTCGGACGCATCTTGGTACTCATCTTGGTCATCAACATCCAGGTGGGTGTCATTTTTTTCCTCAGGAGCTTGGTTTGGAGATTCAGGCTCGGGTTCAGGTTCATTAGGCTTGGAATCAGAGCCACCCAATTCTTCTGTTTCATCCAAGTTCTTGTCAGCTTTCTTTTTGTCTTTCTTCTTCTTATCCTTCTTCTTATCCTTCTTTTTATCTTCTTTCTTTTTAGCTCGCTCTTGTTCCTTCAGCAAAAATGCCTCTTCATCATTCTTTCGCTGTTCTTCCAAAATCTTCTGCTCTCTTAGTCTTCTTCGCCGCTCTGTCTCCTCGACACCACCACTCTTTTTCAATTTGTTTTCACTGACAAACTCACCCAGCTCTTCCTTGAATGCATCTGCGCCTCTCATTTCCAGCTCCTTCTTACGCAGCTTTTCGGCTCGTTCAATAGCCTCGACTCGCTGTTCGTGATTGGGATGCAAAGCTACCACCTCACTCATTACTGCATCCTTAACATGCACGATTCCATTTACTGGTGCAGTCTCTATCATTAACTGGTTACTTCTACTCCTCCATGACTTAGACTGCTCAGTAGAACATTGCTCTACAAGTGAATATGTCTCTTCAGCCTTTTGCAAGTCGTCCTTCAAATCAGCGACCAGCTCTTCTTGTAGTTTGAAGAATTGCTGCTCCTCACAGATAGTGTCTAGTTCCTTTTCCCAAATCTTTTTCCAGCTAGGGCGCTCTTTACCAATATAATCGGACATTCGTTGCAGTTCTGATTTGCATTGAGCTAGCTCTTTTGAAACATTTTTCAGTTGCTTTGTAGCTGGTCGTACACCACGCTGGGCAACGTCTTTTCTTAGTGCTTCAATTACATCTTGTAAATCGTCTACACTAGTCAGCAAGTTGTCACTTTCACTAGAAATCTTTTTGTGGCAAGCTTCCATATAGGCTCGATTTCCGGCACCGATACTGACACCTGAAAAGTTGAGCTTCTGTAAAACAGACATCATGGATTGAGCTTGGTCTTTTAATCCAGAGTAACTTTCAGAGCTAATCTGTCTCACGACAGCGAGATCTCTTCTAAGGTCCTCGATTTCTTTGACACCGTTAATGCTACTAGTGGAGCTCTGACGATCTCTAATAACAAGTGGCTGCTGCTGCGGAGATAGTGCTGGCTGATGTTGTTGGTTTTTAATACTTCTATCAGAGCTGGTGGTGCTAAAACTGGCGATTGCATTCGAATTTGCTTCAATCTTACCATTTAGATCCTGTATACTCTTTTGGAGACCCGCCAAGCCCTCATCGATATGTTTTTTAACTTCATCCATCACCTCGATATTTAAACTTAGCAGACTCCCCTGCCGCACATCATCAATGGTCTTATCGTCGAGCTCGTACCGAACCCCAGACTGAGGATCCTGGATGTAAATGTCTGGGAAGGACTCTCCACCAGGAGAGTATGCAAATTTATCTATAAAAAGTAGCCTGAGCCCTGGGATTGTTATTTCTCCGTATTGTACAATAGATTTTTTGACTTGTCGCCCGATCTGTAAATAGATTGCAATATCAGTCCCCGGGAGAATCAAAACGGGCGCCTGGGGGTTTAGTTGACTTTGTTCTAGCTCTGGTTCTTGTTGTACCTTTTGTACTGGAGTACCGCTTGCACGTTCAGGTATTTCAGGGCTACTGCCGGCGGTACCAGTAGAGGGTTGTTCTACTTCCTGTAACTGAGAATCAGTGAGGGTATTTTCTCCTGATACATCCAGCTTCGGAGACGAGGAAACAGAAGAGGTTGTGTATTCTGCTGGTTTTGAGTTGTACTGGTGCGATTTGGTAGGTAAAAGGGAGGTCCTGGAGGAGCTATTCGGTAGAGGAGGCAGATCAGGAACGTCCTCTTTAGTGCTCGGCATAGAGCTATTAGTGAGTTTAGCAAATTGGTATGCAGAGAACCGTCTTGATGCTCTTCTCTCTAGGGCTTCACCTTTTTGTAAGGCTGCCAAGGCATTACTGTCCTTTTGCTGGGACGAAGGATGGAGCGTTTGAGGAGAATGGGCAGGAAGTGGTGGAGGCGCACCGGGTAGTTGCTTCTCGGGCGACTGAGAACGACGCTGTTGAGAAGGTGGATGTAACCGGTTCTGAGAAGTAGAACTCTGGTGAGGAGGAGTTGATGGAGGTTGTTGTTGATGAAGCTGGTGATGTTGGTGAGGTTGATTATTAGGAGGAGGGTATTGCTGTTGCGGATATCTAGAGCTTTCGTGAGATGATCTAGAGCCTTCACTACTCGTTGAGGATTGAGTTCTACTACCAGAGACCTGTGGAGGGGGAGCACCACCTTGAGCATAGCGATTCTGTTGCTTAGAGGAGGAGGATGCAGAAGAAGCAGAGGGGTTTGATGCGTGAGAGCTGCTGGAATGCCTTGAATTGTTGGCACGAATCAGGGTCTGTTTCTGCTTCAACTGCCTTAGTAGATTTACAATAATTTCACGAATTGACGGCAGATATCTGTCTAGGTTTTCTTGACTGGCATCCTCAGAGAGGGCTTTCTCTAGGATTACTCTCAATGCTTGTGGGACATCACCTAGATCTCTGTTTTGAGTGTTAGAATCAGAAAGCTATAGTGAGTGAAAAGGGTGATACGTACGCAACTTCAACACCTGCATTGAGGAAAGCTCTGCAAGCCACGTTGAACTCATTACCCAATACGACGTAGACATCTGATACATCTTGTTCTGTAGCATCTCCGCGAGCCCATTGAGTTAAACTTTCTAATAGCTGTTTTGTGGCTACTAACAATCTTGTGACAGTAGACTCAATTGTACTCATCTGGGTGACGAATTAGTAATTAAACAGGAGAAAAGGATTCAGAAAGTTAAGAAAAGATACATACTGGCGAAGACGAGTTCCTGGGACGTTGAGTATGCTGAGATGGAGGAGGTGGGGGTGGAGGAGGTCCTGATGCTGATGGAGGATGTGGCTGTTGGTTTAGCGACATTATATCTCTTAATCACAATTGCCATATATATGTCTCCCGTGATATATTAATTTAATGATGGTTATACCAATACCAACGTAGTAAAAAAAAGATTAAAGTACAAATAACTCTCTGTGCCTGGGTCAAAAGTTATTCTTGGCTCAAATTATGAAATGTATCGCGATGGTTGGTTGGGAAGAAAAGAAGAGGGAAGAAAAGTACACTTCCGGGGAGCTATTGGACTTTGACACACTTCTAAAAGCATATTGCAACTAACGTGCTACACATATTAGACACACAGAAGCCTGTTGAGCACTACGATCTAGCTGAATCTAGACTTGAGAAACCAATAGAAAACAAAAATGAGCTTGGCTGAAGCTGACTTTAACCAGGTGCCACGAACATTCAAGGCCAAACCGTTCAAACAAACCACCAAGAAATTCAAAAACTCTAAAGCCCTGCTGACAGATGAGAAACGACGGCTAGATGCTATACAGGTTCCTCTCGATAAGGGAACATACTATTCTGTCGCATCCCCAGTATCTCTCAAGCCTCGCAAGTGGTGGTGCGACATCACAGGCTTGCAGGGCCGGTACAAGACAGTTACTCACGGGCTTCGGTATCATGATAAAGAAGTATATGGGGTCATCAATGAGTTGTCACAAGGTGTAGACCAACAGTATCTGGAACTTCGTGGAGCCCACGTTTTGCTGAAATAGATCTATCGTAGCGTTCCTATATACCAGGCATAATAAATATTTATTGATCATTCTTCCGACTCCGACTTTGCATCATCAAGCACATCACTCCACCACCATGGACAAATTAGAGTCATATCTGCTGGAGCAGACATCTCTGCGTGAATACATCACGTTTGACCAGTTCAAGGCTGGCTTCCCAGCTGTGAACCAACGGCTTCTGCGAGCTGTATACCAGCAACTGCTGGTGAAGGACGAGGAACGGCACACTACTATAGAGGAGAATCTACGCGAATTCAACAACGCGTTGCAGGAGTCTTTAGATGAGAACTCGTTGGACTCTGCTGAGCAGAGCTCGTCTGGAGACCGTGCAGCTGCGGACCCAGCTAAAATCGACAGTTTAGCTGATCGACTGGCTCAAAAGCTTGACGAAGAGACCATCTCGCTAGATTTGGAGGCCAACAAGCTGGAACGGGAATCCAGCAAAAAAATCGACGCCTTGAACGACCTGAGGTACTCGTCGGGCAATGAGCGGAATATTCTACAGACAAAGCAGGAAGTTGATTCGTTAATAAATTCATTATCATAAAGCGTGACGCTTGAGCGTGAAGAGAGGCCAAAGCTAAATCTAGGGCCACGGGCCAAAGCTGAACCTAAGCCACGGGCCAAAGTTAAAAATCTGAAGCCATAGCTAAATCTAAAGTCACAAGCTAAAGCTATCATATACAGAGTCAGTAATACAGATGTAAGCCACACGATGTGAGGCTCAAAATGGAGAGAGAGAGAGGAGAAAGAGGTGGTATAAAGCTTGGCCAGTAAAAGAACCTCACTGGGCCCCATCAACACACTGATTTGATATACCGATCAACAACTGGTAGCCGGGGAAATTTGACTCCTCTGCCATGGCCCATCGCCATTTGGTAGTACGACTTGGTCAGAGATCCAGACTCACGGCGGTTCCGGACCCCACGATCAGCCTTTTGCACTGCTTCAGCCTGATAAATGGGGTCACTGGCACCAGCTGGACTGAAGGCGAGTCGCCAAAGGTGTATAGTGCCCTTAATAGCATTCTTAATCTGCTGGAGAAACCCAATCTCGCCTCTCCTCGTGCTGATGCTGGCGGTTGTGTTAGTAGTAAAAGTGTTGGCGGTACTGTTTATATAGTCGATTTCGTTAGCCCGTTCACACACGTCAAGATAATCCTCTTCCTTCACATTCTCCTCGTAAACGTAGTCGTTGTCATTTTCCATTCCCGGTATCATGATGTTCAAACCACTACGCCCAATAGAGCCTCTTAGCGATGCGGCATGGTCTATGCTGCTGTTCGACAATGACGATGCTCTTCTCTTGGACCTCTCGGATCCCTGGGACCTCAGGGGAGTCGTGAATGGAGAAGGAGTCTTTGATCTCGAGCCTATCGTTGAAGAAGACGGCGAAGGGATGTTCAGTACCGAGCTCCATTGGTTTTTGAAGTCGCTGAGCTCGTTCTGGGCATTGCGCAGCTGCTCCTTCGCCTCTAGCACTCTCCGTTCCTTATTGGCCAAGGAGATAAACACATCCTGCAAATTGGGCTGAGACTCTAGGATATAGGGAGAGGTGATGGTTTCTCCACTACCACCGCCGGGGTGGTCTTCTCCCTCTCTGTAGTTGAAGTAGGTGGGCGAGCCGAGCCCTGGAGCCGTTAGGTCGTCGATCGAGTCGAATTGCAGTTCCTTTGTGGGAGATACGATAGGCGTTGGGTTGATGTTTCTACGGTGTCGTTTTGTGGGGGAGCTCACAGGACTGTAGAAGGATATATCGGACGACACTGAGAGGGAGGGAGTGTGGGTAGATTTACGCTTTGGGGATGGGTTCTGGGGGCTCTTGATTGTCTCCATATTTGATGTGCTTGTGCTAGTGGGCACTGATGGAGGGTCCAAAGTGAAGTCCAGAGGCGACGAGACGTGCCATGAGACACTTTTCGAGTGGGACATCTGTGTGATTGTGTGGTGTTGGTTTCTGGTTGTGCTTTAGCAATGCTTAGTCGTTCCAGTGTTTGTGTGCTTTAGGAATGCTTAGTCGTTCCAATGTTTGTGTGCTTCAGCAATGCTTGTTCCAATGTGTGTGGTGCCTTATTTGAGCAATGCTAATTGTTCCAGTCGTATGCTAGTGTGCTCCAGTGTTTAATGTGCCTTGTTAAAGCAATGCTTGGTGTGTCCGGTGTTCTAATGAGCCTTATTTTGAGCAACGCTAGTGTGCCGTTATTGGGCCAGAGATTCCCTAGTACACCAAGTCCGATGGTATTCCTTGGCCCACAGTGCGTTCTGAAATCCCAGTGGTTCGATATTACTACCACTAGTACAATAGTCCAAAGTTAATCTGCTGACAAGATAGAGTTTGAAGTCTACCAGATGTAGCACATACGGACAGAAACGCTCCAAGAGACAAAATAGTATGATGCTGTTAAGTATATCTGCGGCCGTTTCGGTTCGTAGAATAAACACAATTGATTCGACCACTGGGAACTCACCTCACACAGGCATATTTTTTGCAGGCGCAAAGGGGGTAAATAAAAATAAAAAGGTTTGAGGCGCGGCGCGGCGGAGCCGCGTTTCCAGGACAGCAGGGTGATTGGGCGGGTTTGATCCCTTTGTATGGTAGACTGGCTATGGACATTTGGTGCAGATACGGTATGCTGATTAGGTGTGGAATGAATGGTTCGTCAGAGGGGGAAATATGTTGTTTTTGGGCTACGCTGGGTTGGTTTTGAGTTTATTCTAATTGGTATCCCAATTGGGTTCTGTGACTTTTGAGATGGTAGATAGGTTATATGTACATTTTCTGTATCGAGAGTCCCATTGGATGCTATTGTACATGTCAGTACCGAGAATCCAGTCAAATGCTATTGTTCATGCCAGTATCAAAAGTCCAATATGCTATAAAATATCAGTATCAAGACTCCAACTAGATTCTATGTACATGTTATTATCGAGACTCCTACTAGATTCTTTATGTACATGTCAGTATCGAGGGTCCAATATGCTATAAGATATCAGCATAGAGAATCCAATATGTCATAAGTTATCAGTATCACGACTCCAACATGCTACTGTACAAAACACAAGCCTTCCTACAGGCCCAATCATATCCTACACATTACCCGCATACTCCGCAATCCCAAAGTCAGATCCAATGTACTTCCACACCTGGTACTCCCAGTTGAGATTCTTGTTCCAGTGGACACAATGGCCTCCACCACTCCCAGGCTCAATCCCCCCGGTGGCAACAGACGAGCTCACGTAGAACAGTTTGGCTATGCGTGAATGGTTCAGCGCCATGGCACACATCACACAGGGCTCATGCGTGAGGTAAACATGCATATTCAGGCAGAGATAGGTGTGCTCGTCGTGCGAGACTGTCGGCCTGCGTTCGAGCTCCAACTTGGCGGCTTCATGCAGAGCCTCCATAATGCAGTGGTTGAGAGGGTTTTTAGAGCTTGCTCTGGTGTCTGTTTTGGAGACAACTACTCTGTTCTGAGCTGGATCCACAATTAAGCAAGCCGGCGTTACATTACTTGCTGTTGGAGTGGATAGTGGTGTCTCAGATCCAGATCGAGACTCATCGCTCGATACAGATCCATCTCGTGATGATGATGTTCCTCGTTCGACCAAGAGCCGCAGCTGTTGAGCCGCATAGTCACACTCCTCATCATCCAATTTAGTCGGAATCAGATCAACATTTCCTCTCCACATCAGAGGCCACCCAGCTCTTTCTGACCACTCCTTGGACTGTTCTTTGGTTTTTCCAGGGTATCTGGAGCACTGTTTTCTCTCTACTACTGCTCCTTGTCCAGCCTGGGCCTCGACTATGATACTCTCGACTTTGGACAGCTCTGGAACAGTGGCCACATCGCAGATCACGAGCCGTTTGTACTCAACACCGTCACATACTTTTTCCTTCACGACTCGTGATATGTGTGTGAGCGGATGGATTGTTTGTGGTATTAGCGGTCGCAGTTTGGTTATTACTGTGTGGGACAGTTTTGCTGGGATCACCGTAGTCCAAATGTCCACTATAAACTATTAGTATCTTTTTTATTTTTCTTCCATAATCAGCT
>JAJLUM010000081.1:0-64288 GCA_030564265.1 Blastobotrys attinorum
TTAAATAACTAGCGACGATGCTAAGTAGGAATGTGTTGGAATGTTCGTTTAACGGTCTTTTCAATGCGAGCCGCACGACTCCTCCAACATACTCCCCTATGGGCTAAACCACTCGATACAGGGAATGCATCACCCCTAGGGGTTAAACTAGGCTTTCACCTAAAACTTCAAGGATATTATACTTCCGAATCATACAGATGATCTTAGTCATTGTATTGTCCTAGGAGTGTAAACGCATAGATCAAGTAAACTAGTATGCACAGTACAGTGCCTTAATCAGGAGACCAACAAAAATCATTGGCAACCGTGGAAAACTTGAATTCCCAAAACAAGGTAGGATCGGAATTTCATCTGTCTGTGGTTAATTGCCAAAAAGGAGTGCATACTGGAAGACACCATTACAGTATGGACTATTCGTAGATCAGTCCTTCCATGGGTGGTTATAGTAGTCATCTCCCGGAGAGTATGTAGCACAAATGCCAGTTGCCGCACATTCCCATATAAACTTGCCCCCATATATACCTACTAGAACTGAAAAGAAAAAGAACCTAAAAATATAAATAAACCAGTTGGTCACATACTTGTTGAAAACCCCTGCTGAACTCCATTCTCCGCAGAGAAGGATTTGCATGACCAAACCACTGATATACTATAGTAAACTAGCTTTTCTTACCCCTACTGATCTGCATTAACCCATTCAGATCTAAAATAGGGTTTAGAGGATGGAGAATCTATTATATGGAACAGCCTAGAAGTGTTACACTCAAAAACTATAAAAGGACAACTAAATCTGCCAGACTTTCGTCTTCTCTTCATCAACAGACAAATCTTTTTTACTAAACTAAAAAAGCTCTCCAATAATTTCTCAATCTCCAATCGCAATCTATCTTTAAAAATGAAATTCATTGTCTCTACACTATTTGCTCTAATCGCAACTTTGGCAATTGCTTCTCCAGCTCCACAAGGACTGGGCCTCGAAAGTGTCCATGGTGACGAAGGAGGTATGTTAGTCTGTTAACATAGTTTTCAAAATCAATACACTAACCAAGCTTTTTACAGGTGTCGCTGGTGATGGTGGTGATGGTGGATCCTCTGGTGGAATTCTTGCTGGCGGTGGTGGAGCCGGTGGAGCTGGTGGTAATGCTGCTGGTACTGGTGGCCAAACCAACAGCGGTAATGGAAATACCGAATCCGACAGTGACAGTCTTCTTGGAGGTCTTGTTGGTAGCCTTTAAAACTCAATGAGTTCTTCGAGGATTTACTCTCTGAAATGTTCTTTCGGGGAATAGTGATCTTCGAGTGAGCCCCATCTGCTCTCAACGGTGTTCCCGTGTAATATTTTTTTTTTCTCTTCATTACCAGTATTTTCCTTTGAAATAAATAGTTTCAATATATTATGCCTTTTAAACTTATTAACCTACCCATAATTAAGTAGCACTGCAGCAAAGAACTCGTACATATGCAAAAGTAGTCTAAATAACAACCATAATTCTGGCTGTAATGCGTCTAGACAACCTTCCAGTTAGAATACACCTCCATAGACTCCAATCTTACTAGACAATCATCCATCAAAAGAATATTCATTCCCAGCTTCAGCTTAACCCTTCGGTGATTTATCAATAAAATGGGTTTTGTTCTTCTCGATAGCTTGACTCTAAAACAAAATCGGTTCCACTTCTCCACACTAACAAGGCAATATGTACTTTCATCACTATAGTTAGTGCCAACCTTTTCATATTTCGTGGCAACATAATCATCATTAGCCTCATGGTCGTTGACCAGCATTTGCAGCATCTCAGATATCCCTCCTGATTGCTGGTACTGTATTGTCTTTTTGGGTGAAGGCGAGTACGGTTGGCTAGCCAAAACAGTCCCAGTAGCTCGTGGTTTTACCGGTAATGGTCTATCTGGAACTTGTGCAGTAGTTAAAGCTTTGCTTTCCTTCTCATTACTACTTCTGTGTTTCGACCTCGGTTTCAAGGAGCTCATGGCGACAAAACCATGTTTTCCCTGCGAAGCGGGGCTTTTCTTTTTGGCAGTGATACCGTTCTTGATAGGAGTGAAATCGAAAGCTTGGTGATGAGATCGCTTTTGTTTTTGATTTCCACGCAGTGCTAGAGGAGTGGGATTGAAAGGAGTAGAACCAGGAGTTTTATTTTCTTTGTGTTGATTCTGACCATTCTTTTTAGGTTTGAGTCTGAACGGGGTTATCTGAATGACCATATGCTGTGTGTTTTGCTTGTCAAGATTATTGTGTCGTCCTTGAAAGGAAGTACGCGATCTAATTTCTGGTCCGCGCGTCAGGGAGGATGAAGCGCTGAGGATTTCGAGAAGTAATTGAGCAGCGTCATTAACGCAAAAAAAGGATCTTATAAGCAGACACACAAACATGTGGAACAACTTTAAGTGTATATATCAATTATGAATTGGATTTGCCGGTATCCTACAACTCTGACTCGAAAGTGAGATAAGCCGCATATTATGCGGCGTTTTGAAAACGCAGCTCACACTAGACAAAGTTCGCTCCTTTGAGTAGGACAAGCAGCTGAATAGCCATTCAAAAACACGATAGTATTTTGTCTTACATGCTGGTATACGTAGGACGTGTGTTCTGCCGTGATTTGGTCAAATTGCTTCAGCAGGGCAAGTCTGGCCAGGACTAAGCTCGAATATACAAAGTGCCATCGGAATGCAGTCACCAGTAGAATAATATTAGCTGGAAATAAAAGCAGGAATGAATTTTTAGTATACTGAACTGGTGATACATGTAACTGGTCTCTTCAATGATTTGGCTGAGATTCACAAGGCTCAAACGACCTTGCTCTAGGTAAAATAGAGCCCTAACATTTCATTAATGCAACAGATTATATAGAGCTGTAGTTATTACGGAACGACAAAGTAAACAACAGCAATAGACTACTGAGAACAAACTAGCTCTATGACTCTATTGAAAACGAAGCTAGACTTCAGTGGGGTGCCGCACAAGATGCGGCGCAAACAAAGTGCTATTATAAAACCTCCACAAACAATCGGAAAATAGATGGAAATCGTGAAATAACAAACAGATGAGAAATATATTTATATCTGTAGAATAGGGAGTGGAAAGTCTTCTGGTACCCAATATATTTGGATGAGTCAAATCAGTCATCTCAAATCAGGATCTGCCATCCCTGCAGAATTACCAGGGCTTCAAATTTTCCCCGGAGTAAACTGAGACCTTCCAGGATCGATCTAACCGTCATCAAACTCCTACCGATTATAAGAAAATGCACCCAATCTGACGAAACGTGCCTGTAGCACTCATAAATAGCCTGATGTTCAGCTTGTCACTAATAGCACGGAAAAAATGTTCAGCCGTGCATACCCAACTGCAGGTGCACGTTATCGTTTAGTAATTGGGAGCCGAGTAAGGTTCTTGTTAGCGTGATGGAAAATTAGGAAGAAAAAAAAAAAAATAAAAATATGGAAAAATTAATTTTTCAGTCATAGAGATTTGACTCACTAAATAGAAACATCTTACAAAAGACTTTGACCGCATAGTTTTTTTTTATATTTGATATCGAATCGAATAGTTCTTTTGCAATATCTCAAAGGAATAATTAGAAAATGCTCAGATCACATTCTAAAACCGTGCTACGGCGAGTTTTACTCAAAAGAGCAACCACTCTCCAATCCGTTCGTGCTTTGTCAACAGCTCGACAACTTTTCAATGCTGAAATTATCGACGGAAAATCTGTAGCAAAGTATGGCTCTCCAAAATATGTATTATATTCAACATTGCTAACCAAAATACCTTAAGGAATATTCGATCCCGATTACAGAAAGAAATTGGCAAGATCCAGAAATCGAAACCACTTTTCAAACCAAAACTGGTGATCGTTCAAGTGGGATCGAGACCTGATTCATCAACATATGTCCGAATGAAACTCAAGGCTGCTAGTGAGGCACAGATCGATTGTGATTTGAGAACATTTCCAGATGACGTTGGCGAAACAAGCATTCTAGAGGAAATAGAAGAACTAAACAATGATCCTTCTGTCCATGGTATCCTGGTACAACTGCCTTTGCCCAAGTCTATGAACGAGAAACGAGTCACAGAAACAGTCGCTGTGGAAAAAGATGTGGATGGCTTTGGAACACTCAATATCGGTGAGCTCGCTCGACGAGGCGGCTCTCCATTGTTCGTCCCGTGCACCCCGAAGGGTGTTATGACCTTGATGGAGGAGTGCGATGTTGATCTGAAAGGAAAAAAAGCCGTCGTTATTGGCCGATCTGATATTGTTGGAAACCCGGTATCTTATCTTTTGAAAAATGCTGATGCTACCGTAACCGTATGTCATCGATACACTGAAAATATGGAAGAGATTATCAGACAAGCCGATGTGGTTGTCGCTGCAGTTGGTATTCCAAATTTTATCCAAGGAGACTGGCTTAAACCGGGTGCAGTAGTTATTGATGTCGGAATCAATTACATTCCAGACTCTTCCAAAAAGTCTGGTCAACGATTGGTTGGCGATGTTGACTTCGAGTCTGCTAAAAAGGTGGCCTCCAAAATCACTCCAGTGCCGGGTGGAGTTGGCCCAATGACTGTTGCAATGCTTGTTCAAAATGTTTTCAATGCTGCAAAAGCTCAATATACCAAGCAGGAAAGACGGCATGTCACTCCATTGCCATTAAGAACCCAAAAACCTGTACCAAGTGACATCGACATTTCTAGAGCCCAACATCCAAAGAAAATTACTACTTTGGCCAAAGAGTTGGGGTTGACGGAGAACGAGCTAGAGCAATACGGCCAATATAAGGCCAAAGTAAACTTGTCTGTCTACGAACGACTGAAACATCGTAAAAACGGTAACTATGTCCTGGTAGCAGGAATTACACCGACACCATTGGGAGAGGGTAAATCCACTACTACAGTTGGAATAGTCCAAGCATTGACCGGACATTTGGGGAAACTCTCTTTCGCCAATGTGAGACAACCTTCCATGGGACCTACTTTCGGAATCAAAGGAGGTGCAGCTGGTGGTGGCTATTCCCAAGTCATTCCCATGGATGAATTCAATATGCATTTAACTGGTGATATTCATGCTATTACAGCCGCTAACAACCTGCTAGCTGCTGCTATCGACACAAGAATGTTCCATGAAAATTCTCAAAAAGACAGTGCTCTGTTCCGAAGACTGACCCCCAAAAATCGATTCACTCCTTCTATGGTCCGAAGATTGAAAAAATTGGGCATCGATAAAACCAACCCGAAGGATCTGACACCAGAAGAAGTATCTAAATTTGTCCGACTCGACATTGACCCCGAATCAATTACTTGGAAACGAGTGGTCGATACTAATGATAGACATCTTCGAGCAATTACGATTGGTCAAGGGGCCACCGAAAAGGGACACACTCGAGAGACTGGCTTTGACATCACAGTCGCTAGTGAAACCATGGCTGTCCTGGCCCTATCAAATAGCGTTAGTGATATGCGAGAACGATTAGGACGAATGGTCGTTGCTAGTAGCAAATCTGGTGTTCCAATCACTGCTGATGATATCGGCGCTGGTGGAGCATTGACTGCCATGATGAAAGACGCTATCAAACCCAATTTGATGCAAACACTGGAGGGTACTCCAGTGATGGTTCACGCCGGTCCCTTTGCCAATATTAGTATCGGGGCCAGTTCTGTACTGGCCGATAAGATTGCCCTGAAGCTGACAGGCACTGAAGAAGGTGAAAAGCACCCAGAAAAAATGGGTTATGTTGTCACTGAGGCTGGGTTCGATTTCACAATGGGTGGTGAACGATTTTTCAATATCAAGTGTCGGCAATCTGGGCTCTCGCCAGACACTGTTGTGATTGTGGCCACAGTTCGAGCTCTCAAATTGCACGGTGGTGGTCCTGAAGTGAAACCAGGTACACCATTGCCAGAAGAGTACGTTCAAGAGAATATTGAGCTCGTCCGTGAGGGTACTTCCAACTTGAAAAAACAGATTGAGAATGCAAAGTCATACGGAGCACCAGTGGTGGTCGCCATCAATCGATTCGTCACAGATACTGATGCTGAAATCGATGCCATTCGTGAGGAAGCCCTTAATGCAGGTGCTTTCGATGCTATTTCAACTTCTCATTGGGAACATGGTGGTGAAGGAGCTATCGATCTTGCCAAAGGTGTGATGAAAGCGTGTGCAACTAATGACCGAGAGAACTTCAAACTACTGTACCATGAAAACACAACCGCAATTGAGAAGTTGGAGACAGTTGCACGTGAAATGTATGGTGCAGATGGCATTGAACTGAGTCCGTTGGCCAAACAAAAGTTGGAACGGTATACTGAGCAAGGGTTTGGCAACCTGCCAATCTGTATTGCCAAGACGCAGTACTCATTGTCCCACGATGCATCGCTTAAGGGAGTGCCAACTGGGTTCACTGTACCAATTCGAGATATCAGAATTGCAGCTGGTGGTGGATATTTGTTTGCACTGGCTGGGCCAGTTCAGACCTTACCAGGTCTTTCGACTTATGCTGGCTTCATGAACGTTGAGGTTGATGATGAGGGTCATATCCAGGGATTGTTCTAGTGTTCTGGATTAGAACCATGGCCGATGGTTAAAATAGACATATGTAATAGTTTCTTACTGAAATTCCTAATATATGATAGAATTTTACAAAAATTTTCGGTTTGGAATGGGAAATGAGCTGTTCCGCCGGGACAGTTTGTTGAACCGCGGGTTCAGCCGCACCCCTGGAATCGCTTTTAGCAAGTATACTTCCTTTGCACCACAGTATCAATCTATGATGTCCAGCTATCATTGCAATGAGATAGAGCGCTGGCAGTCATAAATTTATTCAGTTGAGGTGCTGCTATAACTAGAGACAAGGCATTTGAAAGCATTATTCAATTTTCATACTGGAGTTTTTGGCTCAAGTCTGTGAGCAAATATACTCATTGACTTTTTAGCAAAATCAGCTCCTCCACAAAAAACTTATTCATCTGTAATATTAGTCTAGAAAGATTGTAGTCATATTCAGCTATACATCTGTTGATCAATCTCCTGTTTGACTGATCTATCAGAAATGACATAATCATTCCTATAGTGCTTACTAATTGGGACTAGTATCGGCACCAAAAAATCGTTGCAACATGAAATGAAAAATACTTACGATTAGGTCGACTGATACATTATTGCCTGATTTTTTCAGTTAGAATTAATCAAACTCGCTGCTCCATTTGGCGAATAATTCAACCGGACAACATGCTGGTGCGACGAAAAATTTCCAGTTTGACTGTTCGCCAGTTGCATACTTCGAGCTTAGCTCTACAGAAATCAAGTTTGAACATCACTTCCAAAAATGAAGATCCAGATATCTTTGATGAAGTCGAGTTTGGAATGGGGTACAAGGCTAATCACGGTGGTAGACAATGGCCAGAGAATCCTAGTAAAATTGAAAAAAGAATATTGGAGCTACCGAAGCCAGACCGAGACTCTTTACTTCCATTGACCTCGGAGTTGAACTTCAAAAAGACATTTCGCAGACTCATGTCTGGTAAACAAAACCGAACATCAGAGACCCAACAGAAGCAGGCAGATGACTCCAAAGAATGGGCACCAATGAAGGATGTTTCAGCAGGATTTCGTTTGCTACTGGATCTGATTCGACGCAAGAAGAAGATAACTTGGGTCAAGAAACCAGAATCACAGGAGGTTGAGAAAGACCCCCTAGCCAATGCTCTCTCTGTCGAAACTTGGAATGAAATGACTGAAGAGTTGGAAACTATGATAACTAGAATCAAAGATCTACAACCTGGTGAAGAAATAACGATAATTGGTGGCGGAATATCAGGTCTTTCTCTTGCATATTTCACCGCATTAGCTAGGCCAGATGTCAAGATTAGATTATTAGAAAAGCAAGATCGATTTGGGGGCTATATGCAGTCGGATCACATCATTGATTCTAAGGGAGGTGAATCGAGTACTGTTTATGAATGGGGGCCAAGAACGCTGTTGCCATCCCACCCGGGTAATGTAATTGCAGTGCAGTTGATGGAAGCATTGGGGTTATTGGATAAGCTCGGGGGCATTAGAAAAACGGCTTCTGTAAATACAAAGGGATTGCTTTTCAATGGAAAAGTGATGCAGCTGCCTAACAGTGCTAGTGAGGCAGCTAGATTGTTCAGCTCTGACTTTATGAGTAGTATGCGATTTGGCATGCTCAAAGAAGTATTTACAAAAGCACCGAAGAAAGACATTCCTGATGAAAGTGTGGAAGCATTTGTATCCCGAAGGTTCAATTCTGTAGTAGCAAACCGTCTGGTTTCTGCAGTTATGAGGGGCATATATGCAGGAGATATTTCCGAGCTCAGTGCTAGATCTGTGACTCGAATGAACAAACTGCGTACTATTGAACGAACTAAAGGAATAAGCATTGTGGGGGCAATGTTTACAGGTGTGTTTTCGAGTCTTGATCAGTACTCTAAACAGGCACTGCCCTTGCTATCGCAGGTGATTCTGGGCCGGTCGAGTTCTTATGATAAATCACTAAAGAAGTACAGCATGCTGGCTCTGGATGGCGGGATCGAACAGCTAGCTACTGAACTTGCAAAAAAGCTCTCTAGCTTCAAGAATGTGAAAATTGAGAAGAGTACTGTGAAATCGATTACACCTAAGACACTAGGACAAGCTCAAACTGGCACTGGGGGTAGCTGCACAATTACAACCGATAATGGCACTATCCAGTCTTCTATTGTGGTGTCCACTCTGGCAGCACACCAGATTGGGCCGTGTTTAACCGCAAGTCCTGAGGCTCAAATGCTCACCTCTCAAATCAAGTTCACTAATGTAGCTGTAGTAGACTTTTTCTTCCCAGGTCAAAGAATTGGGAAGAATTGGTTTGGCTATCTAGTTCCGAAAAGTGAGACTACAGACGAGCAGGTCCTAGGAGTGATTTTTGATAGCGCAGTGCGAAACTCTGCATTTCCTATAAAGTCCGACTTGGAGAGGGGCGATTTTGAGGGCAACGATGAGCTGTTGACAATTAAAGAGCAGCAACTAAAGAAGCAGGGGAATGGTAGTTCTGTATCAAAAGAGAAGAAGTCAAAGTTGGATACTCAGTCGATCGCTCGATATCTCAAGTACCAGCTTGACGACACAGCAACATCTCCTGAAGAACTGAGAGAAGAGCCTAAAGAGATGCCTAAAGATACTACTCTGACTGTGATGATGGGTGGGCACTTGTGGGATAGTAGCCCACTCCCATCTGAGCAAGAAGTAATTGACCGTGCTGTAAGATTCTTGGAGTCTTCGCTGGGCCAAGAGATCAAGGACTATCAAGTTGGAGTGAGGTTTCAGCGAGAATCAATTCCTCAATACACAGTGGGCCATAGTGAAAGAGTCCATCGGATCCATGACGCAGTGTCGAAAGCTTATAACAATAGGCTCTTCTTGTCTGGTACGTCTTTTGGGCGAGGAGTGGGGATTGGCGATTGCTTAGTAGATTCAGTTACCTTGGCCACACGGTTTTCACCAAAGAGGAAGATGCTTTTCCCCAAGTTTTATGTAAATCATGTCATGGCAGCAACTCATCCAGATCTTTATGCCTAGGGAGTTTTTAATGAGTTGTGTGAGAGTGATGGGGGAATGTGTGTAAACTCTATGTAAATTCTTTAAATCGACATAATAAGCTGTATATAATAACAATGACAATAAATAAACCACTAACGGACGAAAAACAAGAACAATATGCAAAGCGTGATCAGAGATGCCAGAATTACACTATCCCGTTTCTTACGGGTGTTAACCTTGGCGATAATTGTATTGAGTCCTGGAATATGGCCCGCAGTTTGGAGCATTCTACGCTGGATACTGGACAGATTAGCTCTCTGCCGCACAAACTCATCCCGAGTCTCATAAGCCTGAGATAATAGAGAGTCGGCCATATTGTTGGAATTGTCGATTCTTGAGCGCTCATTGAGCATATAGTCTTCATCACTAGGAGTCGCTGTACGTTGTCGGTGGGTCTCAATATCAGACTGGACTGTTGTCAGAAGGTTTGTTCTGTTTCGTTCTTGCTGAATCGTTTGTTTGATTCGCTTATACTCTGATTTATGTTCTTGCAGGATTTCTCGATGCCGGTGAACCTGATGGAGCTTTGTAGCAGAAGCGCTATTATCTCCGTCTACTGATCTACCCAGTGACGCTACCACGTCATCTCTCTACGTATAAGCATGTACGATTAGTAATTCTGTCTTTCAATTGAAGGACTGTATATCTTTTCTTACCTTTTCAAAGCATTCTTCAATCTCCTTGGAAATGCGAACTTCGTCTTCGGTAGCACTTGATGAAACACTCTGAATGAATCCGGAGTATCGTGACAAAAGCGACTCTGCTTGTGATTCCAGTGACCTCGCCTGGGACCTTAGCTGTGTGAACGATGCCATAATCGATTATTTTCTTGCACCTATTACTATAGAACGGTAATTTAGGACAATTCTGTCTATTTGTTTATGTGGGTTTTGATGTAGGGTCGTCGTGGCAAAAGTGTGTGTAGCAAGCTCGGGTTGGGGGGTTGGGTGTTTGCACCGCATGCATTCAATACTTAATATATATATGTATACGGTACAGTACAAGGGGAAAGCATCGTCCATGAATATCTTTTTTTTCTCACGGGTTATCACTCGGATTACTGGATTTCAATTTAACTGAACAACCCAGTATTGGTTCAATTATTGGCATATTTAATTATGTATTCATTTCATTTTGCCCTAATAATTTCAATGAGCCGCATGGGTTAACTCCCAAATACACAGGAAAAAAAAAAAAACCACATCAAATATTTCCAGGTCGTGGACGACATCAAATCATCACGATACCCAAATGCCCCCAAGGAAGACTAGAAAGGCCAAGAAGCCAGAAGAAGACGAGGCACCTCCGCCCAAGAAGACGCGAAGAACTAGAGCATCAGATGATGTGTCCACTGCCGAGAAAGAAAGAGAGCCTGAGGCTCAAGTCGAGGAGTCAACAGAGCAGAAGGTCGAGCCGGAACAAATGCAAGATATAGAACAGGAGCCTGAAAAAGCTCCCGAAGTCACGACAGAAGGTGAAGCACATATTAAAACAGAACAGGAAGAACAAGTCTCTGCCGAAATAGTCACTGATAACATATCGTCGAATGTCCCCTCTAGTGATCAACTTGTGCCTGAAACCACCGTAATAGAGTCTACCACTAACACGCACACTAATGGGTCTAGCTCGAACACACCTGTCCAAACACTCTATGTAAAAAACCTCAACGATAAGATTCACAAACGCGATCTGAAGAAAAGCCTCTATTTCATGTTTTCGACGTTCGGCCACATTATTGACGTGGTGGCTCTGAAAACACCCAAGATGAGAGGGCAGGCACACATTGCATTTGCTGACATCAACTCAGCTCAGCTAGCATTGGCATCGCTTCAAGGCGCATCTATGTTTGGAAAGCAGATGCGCATAGAATTTGCGGCCACCAAGTCTAATGCTGTCGCCAAGCTTGATGGGACGTTTAAGCCGTCTGCGGCTCCAAATTCCACCCCCAACCTAGATCACTAATCGACTAGCCGCTTGAAGTCCTTGGAAGTACTAATTCGATGAGTTAAAACTGTATCAGTTCTAACGATAAAAGTAGCTTTTGCGTTACCGTCTCGCTGCTGGTTTAAATTTCCTGTCAAAATTGGGCCAGCCTAGCCTAAGACAAGTCTGCTTGGAAAGAATTTAAAGGTATATTTGTCAAACGAGGCAAAAAAAAAAAAAAAAAAAAAGCTCTACAAGCAAGCCGCAAAGCCGCAGATGGCTTTTTTTTTTGCTGGCTTCGATCCCTATTACTTCAGCTCTGCAGCAGCGGAATCTTGAGCCCCACAACTTGACCATATGTCTGTAACCACATGTACAATAGATGACTTTTTTCCATTTTTTCGTAGTCGTATCGCTTAGTGTCGTGGTTGTCGTCGCCACAATCGTAATCCAGCTTCGCACTACCAACAGTCTCCAGAAACTCCCTCGTTTGGCATGGATGAATGAAGAACACTGGGTAACCGTAGACTGGATGTTCTCCTTGAGTTAGAGAGCCCCGGAGTCCACCCATCATTCCCTCTCTCAAAGCGCCCTGGTACTCTTCCGGCACGACCAATTCATATAGCTTTTCTACGCTGGTGATTATCACCTCATTCTCAAAAACATTGAAAGTGAGCAGAGGCACTGAGGGATCAGAGGGCCACCAAGTTATGTGGTACACTATTCTGAGTCGAATGTCATCGTGGTTCTGAATGATTTCGACTAGATCGTGGCGTTTCAGCACGGCGTCTATCCCGTTGAGATGTAGCTGTTTTGTTAAAGCCACTAAAGGTGTATCCATCTTAGTTCTCGGCTTTTTGGGCCTACTATCGTGTTCTCAGGCTGATCTTTCACAAGTCTTTCACGCTGATTTCTATGCTCACACTACGCGCTAGTCTGGTTATACTTCAGCGTACTATACCCACTCTACTATAATTACTAGCTCCTCTATGATCACTATCTCTTCTATATTCACTCACTATACTCACTATCACTCTACTCAAATATCACCACTCTCTATGCTACTGGCTCCCCAGATTCGTCCCCGGTTTCACGCTCACAAACACGCTCACAACGCCCCGTGACTTCCATCATCGGACTTCCGTCGGGAATCCGGAACCAGCCAATCAGCGTTGAGATGATTCGTCTTTTTTCGCACATTTCTCCGGATATACGGGGCCGTGGCCGGTCGACAGAAAAAAAAATAACTACACCTGAACTTTGTCCCTCCCTCTCTTTCTTTTCTCCCACTACGCATCAACAACCTTCGTTCCTGTAACCAGTATAAACAAGAAGAAGAAGAAGACGACAGATAATGATCTCGATAAAACAATCATTTGCATTGCGACAGGCCGCATCTGTCCTCAGACGGTCCATGGCCTCAGCATCCTCCGCTGCTGCTCCACGTGAAAAGTCTTTCCACATTTATCGATGGAACCCAGACACTCCAGAAAAGAAACCAGAAATGAAAGAATACAAGGTGGACTTGAACCAGACCGGTCCAATGGTTCTAGATGCATTGATTAAAATTAAAAACGAACAAGACTCCACTCTGACCTTCCGAAGATCTTGTCGAGAAGGTATCTGTGGATCGTGTGCCATGAACATCAATGGTACTAACACACTGGCCTGTTTGTGTCGAATCGACCCAGAGACCACTCAGGAGACCAAGATCTATCCTTTGCCACACATGTACATTGTCCGAGATCTGGTACCAGATTTGACCCACTTCTACAAGCAATACAAGAGCATTGAACCATATCTCCAACGAGATTCCGTGCCAGAAGATGGTAAGGAAAACTACCAGTCAATCGAGGACCGTGCTAAGCTCGACGGCATGTACGAATGTATTTTGTGTGCATGTTGCTCGACTTCTTGTCCATCGTATTGGTGGAACCAAGAAGAGTACCTCGGCCCAGCCGTGCTGATGCAGGCATATCGATGGATGGCCGACTCTCGAGATCAAGCCACTCACAGACGTCAGGAGAAGTTGGAGAACAACATGAGTTTGTACCGATGTCACACCATTATGAACTGTGCCAAGACCTGTCCAAAGCACTTGAACCCAGGTTTGGCAATTGCTCATATTAAGAAGGAGATGTCCTTTGCCTAGATTCTAGTTATTATTTAGTGTTAACCTTAATTGATTCCCTGTAAAGAAAATTGTGTGTGTGTATACAATTATTGGCTAGTTTTTTGAAAGTGAGCGTCAATACAGACGAGCAGTTTCTCAGTTCACGTGCCAACGCTCCACTATAGTGACTTCAAACCAGATGTTGAACAGCCCTACAAACGGAATAGGATCAACCCTACTGCCCAGAAGGCTAGCGAGAGTAGTCTCATACGGGATAAAACTCATATCGCTGATATTGCGGGCCCTGAACTATCTCGTCGAAGCAACTTTCGACTCTTGGCGAATCAGCACATTAACAGCGCTTGGGGCGGTACGCCAATCCTTCGAGCGCGTAGTTTACAGAGCTAACGATGAAGTATATGGAGCCCAAAAGTGGACAGAGAAGATCATGGACGACATTAACCATGGGTTCACTCTTTTGAATCTCACTGCTTCGTTCATATTCCACCTTGCTAGTTCCGCGATATCCACAGGAATATTGGGCCTACAGGATGGCCTGTATTTTACAGACAAGGTCTTTGGCTTCACAGAGTCGTCTAGAGCTATCAATGCTGTGATATCAATGGTTTGGGCCGAGATTACAAAAGAGAATGGATTCACTGGTCTGCTCTCAGGCGCGATATACTTTGTTATTCTACAGTCCCGCAGCTGGAAGCCATATTTGCAAGATATTGATCAAAAGCTTTTATGGGATGTGTTAGTTTTAGAGACTGGGGAAATAATAGCCAAGCAAGCATTCGACTCTGTGGAGCATTCTGCCGATATTCCTGAGATTGTCAAGTTGATGCCGCCTGGATATGAGTACAGGATATCTGTAAAAAGGACATATTCGAGCGTTTTTACTGTAGACCTTTTAGCTGGTTTGTCGGCGGCAGGGAAAAGAAGCAATGATGATGGTGACGGAGGTGCTCGTCGTCCACTCATAGATATCCCTCCTGGATTTAAAGTCATTAAGGAAAAACGGTTTCGACAAGCCGATGGCTTGGGCTATCGAGTTATGTTCCAGCATAAATACAGAACAAAAGGCTACGAGAGTGGCTTTACAAGTATACCTCGCAATGTATTTTCCCGTGCGGCTGAAAATATAATGCCGAAAGGCTCCAATGATGGTACCGAAAATGCAGCCGGTGCGGCGGCCCCTACTCCTATTAGTACTACTGTACAACAACCTGTGGGGCACGGCCGTACGGCTGAGCATCCACCACCACCAGAGCAAGTAGCTGACAGTAATTTGTCGGATTCTGAAACCGAATCGCAAGAAAAACACACAGAATACAACTTTGACGAAAATAGGCATAATATTCATGACGAACATAATCGCGAACAACAAAAGCGCTTACCCACCAGCGACCTTGTAGATGGGGTCTGTAAGTACGTCAGGTTCTCTTGCGCTGCCTATGGACCAACCTTCATGAAGTTCATGGGAATGACCAAAGCCCATTACAGAGACAGTGTCTTATCCAGCACCGAAATTGAAAATATCAGGAGTTATTCGTTCGCCGAGCATACGGGACTCCCACTGGACGATGTAATCTTTGCTAGCCATATCGATAACGAAGCCGCAGACCCCGACGGTATACCTCTAGTACATTTTGTGGCAATAGATAAAGCAGCCAAAACTGTCATTTTGGCGATTCGAGGCACTTGGGGCCTAGAAGATATCTTAGCGGATTTCACATTCGCATATGATCAAATGTGCTGGAACGGCACTGAAGGCAAAGTGCACTCTGGGATGCTGAAATGTGCTTTGATTATGGCTGATCCTGGAAAGAACAAGTCTATTCGAGTTATTGGAGCAGCTCTGAGAAAGTATCCAGATTTCGGTTTTGTTGCTTGTGGTCATTCGTTGGGTGGGGGAGTGGCTGCTCTTTTAGTCATGTTACTTTCTCAGCGAAGGGAAAAACAGAAAGTACAAAAAGAGCATTACGAAGCATGCTTTGTCACCAAATCAACAGGGTTTCTGCCATCTGGACGACCAATTTCCTGCTTTAGCTACGGCCCACCGGCGTCCATGACGAACGAGCTACGGTTGGCTACAGTTGGCTTAGTTACATCTGTTGTTTATGGACTGGACATTGTCCCGTGCCTGTCACTCGGGCTGATCCGCGATTACCAGGCTGTCTCTGAAGTAGTACGAGAGAATCCGCGAGGAACTATTTATCAAACCTTGAAATGGCTAGTATCACAGGTTTCTGTTCGGCAAACTCCGTTAGACAAACGGTCAGAGCTTTCAAACAATCATCTCTGGTCGGTTATCAAGACGCTACGATCAGTTATGCAAGCAGAAAAGCTCTTGCCCCCAGGGAATGTTATTCATGTCAACTCTTCTAGCACATATAAAACAATTGACGGTAGGGCCACTAAGGCGACCAGAATTACAGGAAGTATAGTAGTTGATGCGGAGAAGCGATTCTCCGAGCCGATCTTGGGCCGCACAGTATTTCATCATAGCCCAATGTTTTATGAAAAAGCATTGTGTACATTGCGAGAAACCGCTGGAAACAAATAGATAGTAGTGCCAGTAGTAGTAGTGGTAGTAGTAGTAGCAGTAAACGCATGCTCCTAGCAAGCCAGGGAGACTCATCGACAATATCAATACAATTTGTCCTACACCAATTACAAAATTATACATACAATGTGTATACACTATCCCGACACATATCGAATACGTTTATTCTTCCGTTCCAGCTTCTCCTGTCTCTTCGATTTCTGCTGATCCGCTACCTCCCCCTCTGGATTAACTGACCTTCCTTTACGGATAAAGTTCGTGTAAATCATATACGCAGCGTAACCAGGGACGCCCATGACAAGCCACCAACACTGGTTTGATCCAGTGAGAGCTACGAGTATATCACAGCCCCATGTTAGATAGATTACATCGTGGAACCATTCAGTGAGCCCCGACTGTGAAAGATCCTCACCTGGATGAGCCAGGACACCTTTTGCATCGAATTTGGGTCGTCCAATCCGTTCTAGCTGCCACTGTAGGAAGAATGCTGGCAAAGAGAAGAATAGGTATGGTTTGATGCTCCGAGGACGTGATAGAGCAAAATGTGCGAACAGGAAAAAAGCATTTACAACGGCAAATGCAGTGTGTAGTTGTTTTAGTGCTGCAGTGTTGGATGCAGCCTGCTTCTTTGCAGCTGAATTGGCCATTGTCTTACGGAGTAGTGTTTCGTGAGCAGGTGGAGAGGTTGAAGAGGTCGGTTTTTTTTTTTTTTTTTTTTTTTTTTGGACCCCGCTGGGAGAACATGATCTTAGAATCGTATGGTAATGGAATATATATGAAATGGGCTAGTCGCTCTATCAAAGGCTAACAATGGAGGGAAATGGTTTATAAACAAAATCATAGTGCCATTTAATTCTTTCAAGCACATATTTTAGTAGTAAAAAAATAACTCGCTAGTCTTCGTCCAATGAGCCGCACAAGCCGCATGTGGGAAACAAAAATGATATATGCCTAAAATCCTTTGAATTATTAACACTATTAAATAATACTAGATGGAAACTCTTCAACCCAAATTAAATGAACTAGTACTTCTCTAGCTCCCCATTACGTGCAGCAACACCCACAGGGTTCTCGACCTTGATCATATTATTGGCCTTTAATCTCTCAAATAGCACAAAAAGTCGTTCGGCATCTCTCAGCTTTTCTTCTTCAGTCATCTCTTCCCCCGGCTGAACATCATTCTGGAAATGCAAATACTGCCCCGTGATTGGATTAATAGGCGGCTGCTTCACCTCGTTCAGTCTTTGGCGCAGTTGCTCAGTGGTAGGCGAATCCGTCGAGACGGACCCTGGGAATGCGATACCATGGCTGGCCAAAAAGCTAGAGGCAAATCCAAGACCAAAATTGTCAACAAACTGATCTGGGCTTTCATTACTGGCCTTCCAAAAGGTATCGAAAATGATATTCCTAGAGGTCCGTAGAACCGGATCAATAGTTATCTGTAATAAATAACTACACAGCGATTTTGACTGACCCAGTACTTTCTCTCTGTCTCTCGACGAGGGTAAGATTCTCGATCGAAGAATCGATACCAGAGCTTTCTTCTTTTCTGGATCCAGTTTTCTAGACGGCTCCTCAGGCGTAGGAGGACGAAAATGAGGCAAGTGAATTAGATGATGATCCGACGAAGACTTGGAGGTATCTGCGTGGCTTTCTCTGCGACGCTGGCGATCCTCACTCTGTCTCTTATCTGTGTGCTGTTCTTGTGATGATGGCGACATAGGACATAAAGTGTCTTTTCCCTCTTCAATAGGTTCAAACAAATCTGCTACTATACAGTGCAGTAATGACAACGGAGGGGCTAAAATTCTGTCTTGTCGAGTGGTATCTGAGTTTTGGGGATTCACCATCACCTCGACAAACGACAAAATACGATTTAGTACTGTGGGTGCGTCCTCAGCATCATATAGCCACATTGAGACCGGAATGCATAGTAGCACATTGGAGATGTACTGGAATAGGTCGACGTTTAACGGATCCAGAGGATCCAAGGTATAATAAATAGTGGCCAGGTCTCGGGCAGTATGGCCCTGGATATAGTGACCCGAATGCTTCGAGTAGTGGTGTAATAAGTTAAAAGAGAGTTTCATGCATTCAATAAATATTAGGCGATCAATGCCACCTGGTTGTTCAAACTGGCACTTGTTTTGCACGCACAGAGAGATTTTCGCTGCTACTATTGTGAGGCCTGTTTTTATAGTTTTTTCTTCGAATTCTACTCCGTGGAAAGTGCACAAGAATAGTAGACGCACTAGAAGATATTCCTCTTTTGGTTCAAGGTATGGTTGCTGTGAAAACAAAGCGGATATGTGTTAGAAGTTTTGGATTTTGTACCAGCACAAGAAAAACAACTTACAAAAGCTTCGTTGAGTACTCTCGACGAGATTAAATGAGGGTCAAACTGCCCTAGTAGTTCTGGATTCAACACCAAAGCGTTAGCAATAATAGTGAATGTTTCTATCACTGCCTTGTGACTAGCTTTCCGCTGAATGAATGTGTCAATCAGCATGATCAGATCCTACACAATTAGTATTTTGGTCGTTTTTGTGTATTGGAATGATAAAACTTACATCCATCGTTAGACTTCTTGAGGCTGAAACGTCTCTTCCATTTGCTTTGATCTGCTCCAAGGCCACTTCCGCTCCTATTGGTAGGTTAGCATTTTTCCTCTATCAAGTTTATCGAATATAGCATACTTTCGGGTGAACTGTTTTTGCTTAAAGCGTCTTCGCAGACCGTTTTGATCTCTGACCTTATGTCCCTTCCTAGTGATGCATTCATGGTTGAGATCGTCCACTGGACATATATATATATATTACTAAAAAAACTCCCTCCACTCAATAATAAGTACCACAGCCCAATGATCCCGTGGTAAATGAAGATTAAAGATTACTGCCGATAAACTTCTTTAGAAAAAAAGATGTTGTATATATAACTAAGAAAAAAAGAAGAGCTCGGAGTGTTAAAAACAAAGATGCTCTTCAGTCTTCACCCCTCGTTGGTAGTTAAATCCTTTGTGTAGCTATTTTTTCTTTTGTGTGTTAAAAGGGGCTCATTTTTTTTTGCTGGGCTTATACCGGTGGTTTGCGTGACCACTGCTGATGACCTTTGACTCGGTACATCAGGGCGAAAGGTCGCCGTGCTCATCCCACTTGTTTCGTACATGAATTTGCAGATCATGAATCGCCTTCACTGGTATTGCTTGCTGAGACTTAAACAGGTGATGTGGGTCGGTGAATGTAATGAAATGGGTGGTGGATTAGTAAATAGTTGGATGTGTATTACTATCTGAAGTATTTAGTGTTCAATCCTGTAGCGTATAGCTTAGTTTGTTTGAGTTATATATAATAAGGGACTATGGAGCAGAGGATATATAGAGATATAGTTCAGTGTGACTAAAAGCATAGAATAGTGGATTGAGTTTAAAATAAAAGCCTAGACCGCAGTAGAACTCATATTGAGACAATCTGGAGCTATTAAATCATAAGTTACAGTTTCTATTATTGTCTACAAATACCATATACAGCAAATAGAGACTCATCTACTTTTCCCCGTGCCCCACTTGTACCCGACTCTGCGCAAATAGCCTCATTTACTTGCACTATTCTCCGCAAAATGGGCCATTTCCAGAACTCTGCACATATGGGCCTTACTTCTAGACTACTTCAACGACCTTAGCTTGCCCTCTTGGCTCAGAACATCCACCAAAAACTCAACCTCAGTTCGCTTTCTGCCCTCTTGGAGCCAGTCATGTGCCAACCGCTTCGGCCACCCATTGAGCTGGTTGATCTCTGACACCGCATCCACTACCCGGCCCTCGCCAAGTGCGTTCTCAGCTCTGGCCAAAATGCTTTCCACATCGTTGCCGTCCGGATTACCGGATTTCTTCCACAGAAAGGTAGAAAAGATATACGAACCCAAATGTCCGGCAATACCAGCATTTGGAGGTAGCAAACTTGCCTTACGAATCTCCGGTTCAAGCAGCTTGAGCCGGGCCGCTAGCTGGGCTGGAGAAAGCACGCCCTGGGTCCACACAGACTCCGGAATGGCATCGAGAGCAGCCTTTACCAGTTCATTTTCCTTCTGGCCATCGGCACACCCAGCCGCATCTCGGACTCGGTTTAGATAGAACCCCAATGGAGTTGGCACCTTGGCAGTATTCAGTTCATGAGCCAATGCGGTTAATGCAGATTGAAATTTGGCAGAGTTTTCTGATTCGCTGATGATCTTGTCTGCTGCTAGCGACAATTCCTCGAGCGACTTGACACTGTCAGCTAGCTGCTGGATCTGCGAAAGTCGGCCTTGTCGTTCCTTCTCGACCCGGTCAGCAATCTGCTGGGCAAATTGTTTTTCGCGTTCAGCATTGACAGCCAAAAGCTTATTGTTAGCATGAGTCAAGACAACCTTTTTGGTTGCCTCGATTTCGGTCAACAGCCGCTTATTGTACAGGTCGATAATCCGCTGCTGTTCCTCGTGGAATCGTTCGGTTAATTTTTCTTCTTGCAGAGCGACGGCCTTACGCAGCTCTTCGGTTCGAGCTTCTCCAAGAGAGGCCAGTTTGCCAGCTTGGTTTTCGAGGCTCTTTTCGAGCTCTTGCTTATGGTTTGCTCGAAGAGAGTGGATTGCTTGGCTCAATTTGGTCAAGTCATTGGAGATGGTTTCGATAGCAGCGTCTCCAGGAGACGTTGAGGCCGAGTTGACGGCTTGAATAAACTTATTCAAGCTGTCTACTGCCCCAGTTACCAGAGAGTCAGCATCTGCCGGTAAGTGGACCAATGGCAAATGTTTGGAGGATCCGCTGGTGTCGGACTTACTAGTTGCCGGTGACGAGCTGGCCTTATCTGAACTAGTCTTACTAGTACTATTTGAAGAAGCCTTAGAAGTTGTGCCTGTAGGCTTGGACTCACCAGATTTCCCCGACTCGCCAGGCTTCAATGCAGAAACATGAGGCAATGCCTCAGATACATCCTGTGGGCTCATGCCGCTGTTTCCTCCAATTTTCACAACACCGTCTTCTGGTTTATTGTGCTTCTTCAATTCTGGCAGGGAGAACTTGCCCGAGAACTGCGATCTAAATTTTCGCTCCTCGACCCAGGCAACCACACTGTCACTGAATGGGACGTATTCGGTGAATAGATCATGGAATTGGTCGTTTCGCATGGCATAAAAGACCCCTCCACCATAGGCAAGGGAACCGGTAGTTAGAGTGAATAGAAAGAAGTTTCTTAGTCGGTGGGTCTTTTTCTTTTCCTTCTGTGAGTTCCCGTGTGTGTTATTTTCGGGATCATGTTGTTTTTGTTGCTCAGTTTGGTGCAAGGTTTTGGCCTATAATGTATCACGTTAGTGTCGTCTCTTAAAAAAAAAAAAAAAACAGTTATGCTTATATCCCATACCCAACTAAAAGCTCTAGCGCCAGACAGACGAGCCGCAGCCAATTGACTAGTCAAGACCTTTGCTCTCAACATCACTTTTTTATATTTAAATATATATTTGCCTAATAGCAGAGATCGCTTTGGTGAAAAATATAAAAATACAAAATGTGCGAGAAACGCAAATGGGACAAAAAACAACCAATGATTTTCCCCCAATTCTCAAATTACCCGGCGATCGCGACTAAAGAGAATAATGCTCCCAATCGCTTTTTTTCATCACTTCACTTGCAACTACATTTATCACAGCAAAATATCATGTCTCAAGGATTGGTATATGGTGGAGACGAAATCTCAGCAGTCGTAGTCGATCCTGGCTCGTACTATACTAGAATTGGGTTTGCTGGTGAAGACGCTCCCAAAATCGTGCTACCAACAGATGTGGGCCGACGAGAGGCCAAGCAGGACCCAGAAGAACTACCTACAGCCGAAGATGATGCCAAACCTAAAAACAAGTACGAATACTTTTTCGACGACGATATCCATTATCCTAGAAAGGATACAAGTATTATAAACCCCATGAAAGATGGAATTATCCAAGATTGGGACACAATGACCCAATTGTGGGACTACGGTCTGCAAGACAGGCTCCAAATAGACATGACAGAGCATCCTCTTCTGATCACGGAGCAGACTTGGAACTCTGATGAAAACCGGGCAAAGGCCATGGAGATTGCATTCGAGCATTATAATGTCCCAGCGTTTTATGTTGTGAAAACCCCAGTGTGCGCATTGCTGACCAGCAACAAAGGTGGAAGTGGGTTAGTGGTAGACGTGGGTGAAAAAGTCGCTACAGTTACTCCTGTGATCGATGGGTTGGTACTATATAAGCCTAGCAGAAGGACGCGGCTCGCAGGAAACTTTTTGAGCCGACAGGTAGCAAATATGTTCGACACTAAGACAGGTAACTCGTTGGTGCCTCGATACAGAGTGGGAGCAAAGCAGCAGGTCGAGCTGGGTGCTCCAGCGAACTATACCGAAAAGAAGTTTGACTACGAGCTGAGTCAGGATTATGACGAGCTAGAAAAGGAGAGGATCTACCATGAGTTCAAGGAAAGCATGTGCCAAGTCCATGAGACCGGGTTCACAGGAGACCAAGATGCTGAGTCAAGAGTGTTTGAATTTCCTAACGGATATAGGCAGTCGTTTGATAAAGAGCGATTCGAAACCACAGAATCTTTATTCAAACCTAAAGATCATAAGCTTGAAGGTGATGACGATTATAAGCCGGAAGACGACCCAGAACCAGATCACGGAGAGCCAAAAGATCCGTTGTTGGTCACTGACCGGTCTACTACCGGGTTCAAGTATAACGGTATTACTGATTTAATTGTTGAATCTATTAATGCATGTGACGTTGACATCCGGCCAAACTTGGCCAATAATGTAGTAATAACAGGTGGTACATCCTTAGTCCAGGGTTTCAACGACCGTATCAACCAAGAATTGACCAATGAACTGGCAGGGCTCAAGGTACGGCTGTACTCACCTGGTAACACCGTTGAAAGAAAGAATGCCTCCTGGATTGGCGGTAGTATTCTGGCATCTTTGGGAACATTCCACCAACTGTGGATATCTAAGAAGGAGTACGAAGAAGTTGGTGTACAAAAGCTGCTTGACAAGCGATTTAGATAGTGTAATTTATTTGTGATAGTAGTAGTACTAGTGTCTAATTTCCATTGTAATGTATGTTACTAGCGCGGTATTGTCGTTATTATATTGTAATTAGTGTTTATCCGTGCATACGTAGGAAAATAAAAAAAACTTAAAAATATCAAAAAGTGGGTCTGATTGATTAAAATAAAATTGAGCCGCAAGCGGCTCAATACAATAAAAAGAACATCACTCCAAAGGCCCCTGGGGCATGAAATAACTAGGTATTTTGGATCAGATAATCAGTAAAACCCTCCTCCTCGTACCTATGTTGTTACAGCACAATGGTCACTGTTCGCCACATTCATCATATTTCCCCACCAAGTAGGGAAGTTGTGTGCAGTTCCTGACGCACCAGCAACAGCAAAAGATAGTACAAACACCATTACCTGAGCTCCCCCAGTAAGCCCGGCAGCCAGAATATAATTGTATTTAACAAATAGTCGTGGGTGGTACTTTCGGAAATACCATTGGGATGCGAACGCAACGATAAAGTAAGTGGTTAAAGACGAATTGATACCCACAAACAGGAATCCAATGTACCATGCAAGAATTGGAACATTGACATACTTCAAACCCCAGCCCGGTAGCAACTTATTACCGAAGTAGAATGGCAGCGGGCATAGAAACCCAACCAAGATTGATAGCGGGACCCACTCATATCGCTTACCAACAGAAAACAGTTCTCGAGCTAGCCCACCCCAACAAATGGACTGCGAATTGTATTGCTGGACGTTCTGGCCAGACCAGATAGAGGTACCTTGTGGAGATTTCAGAGTATCAAATTGATTTGTCACGATTTGATTCACCATGATGTAATTGAAAACTGCACCAATGAGAGTGCCCAGCATTTGGGCAGAAAAAGTTGATCTCGGGGGAAGCTTAACATACAGGCCCTGCTTCAAGTCTGGCAACATGGCAAAAGCTTGCTGTACGGAGTTGTATCCGTACATTGTGAAGTACATGTTGGCTACTGGATAGCCTGGATGAATGTATCCACCGATCATTTGAATAACCGTTTGCATTTGATTGCCCCCAAATCCAAATAGGGCTACCAACCCACCTAAGAATATTGCAAACACAAAGGCCAACAGGATTGCCACAAAGAAAGCCCACCAAGGCAACCCAGTGTTTCCTTTATACTGGACGATGATTCCTACCATCATAGACAACACCAATACTAGAAGATACCACCATTGAGGCACCTCCTTATATTTCAAATAAGATCTAAAATGGGGATCATCGCAAATATCAGGAACAGTCCCATCTCTGTTTAACCGAGGGTCTACATCTCCAGATCGGTTCCAAATTGTCCATTGTTTAGGATTTGTAAAAGAGCTTTTCAGATTTGCAGGTTTCATCCAATCGAACGCCGATTTCAAAGTGTCCCAGTGATATAAGTACATGTGGGTGAATGTCGCCGCAATAGAGAGATTGGTAGCAATTAGATATACAACGTAAGTGGTTGCCATATAAGGTAGACCGTTCTCTTCGAGCAAACTGTTATCGACTTTTCCGTTAACTAGAATTGCAGTTTGATCGTAAATAGAACCGTTCTCAGCAAAGATTTCCTCAGACATGAAAGGGAAATTCTGTGCTTTCCAAACGTTGCCATAAAATACTGCCATAAAGACAATGATGCACAAAAAATAGCCGATAAGATTGTTAAAGGTAGCGACCAATGGGATTACCATAGGATTTCCTGAACCAGCGATATAATTCCAGTCAAAGCAAATTGATAGGAGCCCCAAACCTTCGTTACCACTTGTACCACCAAAAAGTCTGGAGACTGCATATGACTTCGGGGCTGCCAAGCATGGGATTGAGAAGCCAATGAGCAATGTGAACATCCACTCCGGCACAATGGTCCACAAAAACATTAGCCCGAAAGACCAGTAAAACACCTTAAGCTTTTTAGCTGCAGCTTTCTTATTTTGATGCAATGCATGAATAGATGTCACCTGGGGCATAACATTTGGGTAAAGCATTTTAGTTGGATACAAAAGGTTTTTCCGTAGTATGCCTACCATACCATATCCCAGAAGCTGGCTGGAAAACAGCATGAACACAGCCAGGCCGCCGTTCATTTTTTCGCCATACCACAATTGATCCACAGCTAATACTTCAGTGCCAAGGGCACAAGCCGAGGCTGAAGTGGCCATGATCTGAATAACTAAATGCTCTTTACGGTTGAATGGTTGCGGGTTGAAAAACCCCAAAAACTTGAATCGCGGGTGGTTTAGAAAATTGAGGAATCTTGGGTAATGCCCGTGCCTAGGAATTGCAAAATCCATAAACTCACCAAGAACGTAAGCAATGAACATGAGGAAAATAGAATTGATTAAGACTGTTTGAGGCTTGAAGTAATAGATTTCTGCCAGGACTGAGCCGAAAATTGCTAGACCCACCCCCAAGAAGACTGATCTGAATGTCCATGGGTTTTCATCTGGATCATCATCCAGATCAACGACGTTGGTAGCAATCCCTTCATTACTGTCTAGGTGTAGGTCTGATTTGCTCAGAACTTCCCCGTTTTCCTCGTCTAGGGACTGAACTCTGAGATTGACATCCTTTTCGTTTGGGTACATCTCTTCATGGTCTTGGATGTGATTTTTCGGGGGCTCATCTGGCCCCTCTTGTACATGAGTAATATCTTTCTCACTCATGCTTTTATGGTTTTATAGCATCAATTTCAATACAATTCGGAGTTCTGCCTTGAATTGGGCAAGTGCTGTTAGGGTCAGGCTCCGTATATATATATATATATATATATATCTATCTATAGTTACGGGAAGTGGGGAGGAGTCAACTCCGCTTTTGTCTCATAAGTTCAGAAGGCATTTAGTAAGACTTTTCTTTTTTTGAATACTCTTCTTCACTTAAACATCACCGAAAAGCAAATATGCATAATAACACTGTATATATGTAGATTTTATCAATCATTCACGCAGACACAACACACTCCGCCGTTAACGGCACAACTGAAAGTACTGATACGCCGTATCTCTACAGATCAATTGCAGAGCTGATTAAATACTTCAGAAACACAAAGATCAGCATTAGCTGATTGGCTGGTAGTATGCATGGCTAGCAGAATGGCTTCCGCAAATACGTCGATCCGAAAGAGAAAACCGCCCATGACGATCATGGTGCCGAACGGCTAGAAGCAATTTTTCAAGAAGCCACGGGGCCATCACTAGAAATGGAAAATGCAGAAAGGAGTTTATAGAGGGGTTTTCTCCAAAGATGAACTTGTTTAGTGTACCAGCTCGTCGTTTTCCGAGGTGCCGTCTGCTAGTCGTTTCCTAGGGCGGTAACCGTGCGAAAGCAAGTCTAACTGATAACAAGCGTGAGAGCGAACAAACTGTTTTTTCTTATTTTTTTTATTATCTTGGTTATACATGGTTACTTGCAATGATCCAAAGGTTCACTAAATAAATCAAGAGAATGGCATCTCCAAACAAAAAGCCAAGACTACTTTAAGGTGCCATGTTGGCAGTTGCCAAGACTTAAAGGGGCCGGCCAGAGATGAGATGGGCGCTATTCCCCACCAAACAGCACAAACTAGACTCAGGAGCAAGACTTAATTACATTTAAAACAGGAACTGAACATCAATTCCAGTGAGAATTATATTCGCTGGTTCTAGTCTCATAACTATATCAAAATATTGGCGTACTGCAGAAAAAAATTAGCAGACGGGCAAACTTTAGGACGGCTCTGCAATAAGCATAGTTCGCCGGACCACGAACCCCGTCGTCGGGTATATTCGCACATAACGCTACATTGGACCGTGCTTTCGATCCTCTATCAGGCATAATATGAGACCTCCTCAGCCTGCATAGACGGGTGAATTCTAATTCCGCTTCTCTACTATACCTAAGATCAAAAATGCTCATTCCGCCTGGGGTCCCGCCTCATGTTTCGGTTTTTTGGTCGGCGCCGTTTTTCCCCTCCTTGCCCATTTTGCCATTTTCGGCCACCGATTGGAGACGTGCGGCTATATGCCAAAGTTTAGCCTTATATGGTTGGACCCAGGAACCGCAGGCTGTGCGGCTCATGGGCCTACGGCTGCAGATTTTTGAAAAGCAGTTGCAAAATTGAGAATGGTATCGCAAGAAAAGAAGGTATGGAAAAGGATAAAGACGTTAGTCAAGAATGAGGTGTGGATGGAAGGAAGCAGCACTGAATTTTTGTATATGAGGTGCAATGAGGAAGCCTATAGTGGGGTTGGTAGTTGTTGCGCATGCTTCTCTTAGTGAGGCCATATGATTCTGGGCTGTATGTTGATTCCTTAATAAGAGATGTAACAAGAGATGAGTTGCACTATTCCTCATAGATGACATCAGCTCACCAAAGATTCTAATGTCAGCTCGATGTAGACAAGAGCCTCCTTCTGATCTCAGCTCAGTGTTGACCAAAGACTTCTTCAAATCTCAGCTGTTCAAAGATTCTTTCTAATCATCGCAGCTGTTAATCAAGTATCGCCTCTAGTACCACAAGCCCCAGCGCTGATCTATTGGAAATCTAGAACGACCCAGTCACAACAAATGTTCAATACTAATAAATATTCATTTCTGGCTACTTATCTTTGCACATCGCCATTCTCTCTCTACTACTAATCTCGGTTCAGACTACTAATCGCACCTCAGACCGCTAAGCTCGCTTCAGTCCACTAATCTCGTCTCGACTACCAAACTCGCCCCACAAAAATCACAACCCGACATTGTACTCCCAGGAGCCATCATGCAAGCCCTGGACTGCATCAATCAGCAAAACCTCTCGCCGAGTCATCACATAGCGACATTTATCCAGCATCTTTACCTTCTGCGTGGCCAGGTCAGACGCTGGCTTCTCAAAAATCTCAGACAGCTGCTCAGTGGCCATCTCGAGATCCTGTTGGTTGTTTTCAAAAATATACGTCTTGTTTCCTTTCTTCAAGTAGTAGGCAAAAGCATAAGTCCAGGTTAGCGTACGCCGAGAGGCCTGCAGAGTCTCAAAGCCCTGGTGCAAGAACTGGACCTCGATCCACGACATGCCAGACTCCTCCTGCATCTCCTTCATTTTCTTCTCGACTCGTTCAAACGTCTCTCGGTCGAGCTTTAGCGACTGCTGGTGGTTAGCATACCGGTTGTAGTAGAATAAATAACGCTCCAACTCTGCCCGCGATTTCTCCTGGTCGGTTCTGGCACTCTGCGAGTCCTTCTCATCGTATCGAGAACAGTTGAAATAGCTCGAGCCATGCTTGTCCCAGTCTCCCATGCACATCCAGCAGAACTCGTACCGACACTTTTTACAGGTCATGTGATTACACCCTCCGTTCTTCTCGATACAAGAGTGACACTTGGGGCAGTCCTTGGTGTTTGCCGAGATCCAGTTAGCGGTCTCAGAGTCATCTTGACACTTCTTGAGCCACATTTTCGCCAGGACGCACGAGCAGGGCATGTGGTCGTCCAATTGGCATCCAAAGCAGAACGAGTGGCCGCACGAGCACTTGACCGAAGGCACATGGAACTGTAGGTCACTTTTACGGATATGGCACTCGACAGCATATTTACAGTTTGGGGCTGGGCACCATGTGAGAAGCTCTGAATCATCCACAAATGCGTTATCCGCTAGCTCCAGATAGCGTGAGTAAGTGTCAGAAGGAATCAGAGCCTTCACTGATGCATCGTCTAGTTTTAGAGGGCATTTCTCACCAAAGCAATGGATACCTCGGCCCTCGCCTTCTTCCAGTACTTTTTGGGCAATGTACTTTGCGTAACAATTTGTGCAGAGCCGATGGTCACAGCCTAATGCAAATGTTTTCATATCTGGGCGGTCTTTAGGGCTATCGCAGCAGATCAGACATAGGAAATCTGGAGAAGGGGGCTCTTGAATTTTAGGTTCATGAGTCATGCTGCTGTTTGGAGATGGCAGTCCTGCAACAGCATAGCATTTGTCCATGTCTTCCATGATACGCTCCACCAGAGAGTCCTCATGCCACTTGAATGCACTGAGCAACGAGACGGCCTCAGATTCCGAGATTCCTAGCAGGCCAGAGACACGGTTGCTCATTTCACCTTGTCGTTTTTCGATATCGGAGGCAGATACCACTTTGTAGTTTGTTTCGTAGATTTTGAGGCCCTTATCTTTGAGATCGGTGAAGTCGTCGTCTTCGACTTCAGACTGCTGGGACTCCAGAGCGTCTTCGTCATAGTCCTGGATCATGTCTTCGTCGAAGTCTTCTTCGAAGTCGTCTGAGAAGTCGCTTTCCGACATGTCTATTGTTTCTGAGTAGTTTTAGTTTGTTGTGTTGGAGAAATGTATTTCTGATGAAGAACGAGATTTCTAGAGAAACTGGATTTCTGGAAGATTATATTTCTAGAAGACTATATTTCTAGAGAAACCTTGTTGCTGTAGTTAGAAAAGACACCTGCTGTGACAGTTATGTCTTTAGTGCTTTCCTTGTGGAGTACAAATGTCGTGATGTGCTTCTTTAGTTCAGAATTATTAATCCTAAAACCCACAAACTCTGCTTTAAGAAAGTCTTGTAAAAATATTAACAACGATGCAACAAAAAGGTTACGAGACCAAATCAACACAGGCTCCAAAAAAAAAAAAAAAAAAATAACAGGAGCTATCTACAACTAACGCTTATTAATTCTAATACGTTTATCGTGAAGAAGGGTAAAAAGAGGGAGAAAAAAAAAGCGGATTCGGTGATTGTGGGCCAAGTGGGGCGGCGACAAAACGGCGTGCTGCGTGGCGGAGGGAGAGACTACTGGGACAAGCGATCGAGGTTCGCACGATCTCGGCATTAAGATAAAAGCTTGTGTAAGTTCAAGATGGAGACTTGTGTGGATTCAAGATGTTGGTACAAGATGAACGAGTCTAAAGACAAAGTGAATAAATATATTACATATAAGGCTGTGCATACAGGTGTCGGGAATAAGCTCCAATGGAATCTCTGTGAATTAGCTCCAATGGAAGCTAGGAATAAGCTCACAATAGAAGCTCTGGGAATAAGCTCACAGTACAAGCTCAAACACAATAGATTCTCTCAATAGAAGCTCAAACTACTCTGAGATCAACTACTAGCAACCACAAGCTCAGTAGCCCATCTTCAAGACCACTAGCTGGTCTCCGCTTGAAGACACCAGTCTATCGTGCTCAAAACCCGAGGCCTATCCTGCTCATTAAACAGCCACAGCCCATACATGCCCCCGTCAGACGCCTGGACCATTATGAACGGATCCTCCATCTTAACATCCATCTCCGGCTCGTCGGATTTTGCAGATATCGACAACGGGGTGATCCCCAGTGTGAAGTTCTCTACCCCCAGCCGGTTCAGAACCATAAGCGCATATGGATACTTCTTGGCATCTCCAATGTCGTTCTGATCTCTAGGCAGTCGTGAATAAATAAACAGGGTGCCCTGGCAATTGAGCTTTTCCCATTCTCCTTCCTCAATGTCAAACTTGTATACGTTGCAGATCGCCGATGTCAGGAACACCTGGTAGATCTTGGGGTCGTGGCGACCAAGCACAGCATAGTTGTACTGCTGGCGGTCCTGCTCGCTGAACTGTGGGCTCTTTTTGGACTTTTTCTTTCCCATGGTCGATGGATCGAGGGTCTTGTGTCTAGTGGTGTTGGTCTCTTTTTTTTTTTTTTTTTCTATTTGAGGTGGAAAAAATATATATAGCCAAAAGTGTATTCCCAACTCCAAATAATTCTCCACACCGCGATAATTCTGCCCTGTTAGAATTGTACTAATAAAGCGATGCCTAGTGACCGAGAAATTGAGGACTGTATCAGAAAGGAGGTTCTCCGAGCCCCACTGGATGCGGCTACTGTGAGCTCGATCAGAAAGGCTGTTGAGGCCGAATTGGGCTTGGGGGACTCGTTTTTGAAGCAGGGCGACTGGAAAACGCGGAGCAAGCAGCTCATTGTGGAGACGTTTGATCAACGAAACGGTGAGCCAGACGGGTCAGAGGCCAACGAGAATGCTTCCAAATCGAAGCAAAAAGCGTCTCAACTGGACAAAAAGCCCCAATCTCAGGATAAAAAGCCCCAATCGCAGGATAAAAAGTCCCAATCACACGACAAAAAGCCGCAACCAAAGACCTCCAAACAAGACAAAAACCAAGCCCCAGAGTCAGAGTCCGAGCCAGAACTCGACCCAGACATTGAGCTCTCTGACGACATGCCGGACGAGGAGACAGCCAAACCGTCAGGCTCAGCGAAGAAACGTCGCTCCAAACCCGAGTCCGCAGCTCCAAAAAAGCGTACGAAGAAAGCTCCGGCCACTAAGAAGAGCTCCCAGAGCTCGAAAGATGACGAGATCGCCAAACTCAAGTCACAGCTACTGAAATGCGGCGTGCGGAAGCAGTGGAACAAGATTCTTGCTGCTATGGACTCGGACGCTGAGCGAGTGCGTCACCTGAAGGACCAATTGGCCGACTTGGGCATGACTGGACGGTTCAGCCTAGCGAAGGCCAAGCAGATCAAGGAAGAACGTGAGTACGCTCGAGAGATGATGGAGCTGCAGGAGGAGGCTGATCGAGTTTTGGATAGCGATGTCCGGCGCGGAGGACGTCGCTCTGGGGCTCCAGACAGGACTGATGGATCTGGTGGACAGTCTGATGGTTCAGATAGTTCAGATGCACCTAATGGATCAGATGGACAGTCAGACCAAGATAAGGAAGAAAAACCAAAACCAAGAAAAAACGTAAGTCAGAATTACCACTAACTCTCTACTAACCATCTACTAATACTCTGTATACAGCTAAAAATAATGGACTCAGACGAGGAATAGACAAAAATCCCAATATCCAAACACCTAAATGGCTTTCAACACCTCGCCAGCAGCAGAGACCTTAACTCCAACATTATCAGGCTCAACAAACGGGTTGACCACCTTGCCATCCTCGACCAGCAAAGCATATCGCTTGGATCGAGAGTTGCCAAAGAACGCAGAGGCATCAAACAATAGGTCCAGTTCGCTGGTGAACTCGCCACTGGCGTCGGCCAAAACACGCACACCAGAGCCCTCAACAGCACCAGTCTCCTTGCTCCAAGCTCCAGTTACAAACGAGTCGTTGACGGCCACAACAAAGATGTTATTGATTCCCTTATTTTGGAACTCCTTAGCAGCAGCGACGTAGCCTGGGACGTGCGAGGCAGAGCATGCAGGGCTGTAGGCACCTGGGACACCTACAATGATGCTTTTTCCCTATATTAGTGGTTAGTATTTTGGGACTAGGTTTGTCATATCGAGACCAGAAAGAGATCCCAATAAGACTCTTAGAAAAAAAAAAAACACCCAACTCTGGCACATACCTTTGCTGTCTCTTGGGCCAAGTTGACATGGTTCGAAGGAGCACCCTCTTGGAGCTCCACAGAAGGAATTGCATCACCGACCTTGACTCGTAGAGGACCCATGGTTCGGAACCCTCGAGCAAATGATGGGACTGAGTTTCGCATAAAGTTTCGAGCCAGCATTGCTATGTATTTTAGTTCTCTTGTATTATTGTCTTTCTATCAAGTAGTTGTTATCAATTAGAGTTTTTATTTTTTTTTTCTGAATAATGAAACTTAGTATTTTGTTGAGCTCCGCGGGGTCCGTTTTGGAGTATTACATCATAACGGGGTGAATCCTTAATTTTTTCCAAAACCCGTTGTTAATTCCACCGGAAAATGCGTGCTTAGTATACAGTGAACTAAAGATGGATTAGCATATAGATAATGATAAAATGATGAAACAGTCTACACAAATTAACTTCCGCCACACAATCTTGAGATTATATACCACTGGTAGTACCAAAACCATTGCAAAATTTACGTCATCCGAACTCTACGCTACCAGAGATTGGCTTGCAAACCTTTCTGCGGACACAATCCCCCGTCACCCTTTCGCAATATCCTTCTCCAGATCTTCCGGACCAGGCGGCCAAAATGTCAATAAAGTTAGTTCCAAGGCTACTATAAAACTGACTGCATCCCAATGGCAGTCTGTGGACTGGGTGCCCACAGTCGCAAAGGTCCAGTTAGTCGACTACAGCGAGGACAAACCCAACAAATTCCCATATACCACAAAAAGTGGATCCTTAGTGGTTCAGAGCGACCGCAGCCGTAGCAGGAGCGAGAATGTCCAGGACTGTTTCGAGAAGCTTGCATCGAGCATCAAGAACCATGTCTACGTGGAAAGTGAGCCAGACGAAGAGGCTATAAAGCGGTGGGAGAGGATTCATGACCGCAAGAATAAAGAACGATTGGAAAAGAAGAAGCTGGCTAGTACAAAAAAGCAGGGACGGAAAATGTCGAAAAGAGACTTTGAATGATCACCGCCTTGTAGGGTGCTCACTGGTGATCATGTTGGGATCGCAAGCCGTCCTACATGCGGCTCTTTTGTAGAGAACAAGAATGCCTCAAGAGGTAGGAAACGGCGAAGTATTAGTTCTCTGCTTGATAGTTCTCGGCAATTCACGCATTAATATTTATAAATATACAACATATATACAAGTCAGTTACTTTGATTCTTTACCCCGCTTTCAGAGTCGATTTCGATTCTTTTAGTGCTCCGTTTTCCGAGTCAATTTGGATCCTTTTAGTACTCCAACTTCAGAGTTGATCTCGATTCTTTTAGCACTCTGTTTTGAGACATTTTACTCGGTTCTCAGACGTTTTGCTTCGATATCCTCGTCTCCCTCATCCTCATTGGGCCGCTTTACACTTGGAGATTCAACAGCGGAGAATTCATTTACTTCCTCCCCGTCGTCTTCGTTTGCATTAATATCTGCTTCCTCTTCATGCACTTGCTCTTGTTCTTGTTCCCCTTCCTCTTCTTTACCGTCTTGTACCTGCTCAGCACTCTCCGTGACATTTTCAGACTCTGCTCCTTCTTCTTCTACTTCTTCCTCTTCTTCTCCATTTGCTTCTTCCTCTCCATTTACCACTGCCGCTTCTTCCCCTTCCATCTCCACTCCTTCCATTCCTCCCTCTTCGGCCTCACCAATTGATTCGCCCTCGCCATCGTCCCCTTCAATCACCCCACTATCCGACTCTCCTACTCCTGGAGTGGAGTTGTCCATCGCTGGAGTAGAAGTTCCAGACTCATACAATCCGGCTGATCGACCATTCTCATCCTTCTGCTGATCCCCATCCTCGTTTATCTTTTCCTCCGGTGCCTGGCTGTTTCTTTCCTTGTCACCGGCAGTCTCCCCGTCCTGGTTCTGATCCCCCTCCTTAGCGTCATTGTTGTCCTCTGTTTCCTCTTCAGCAGGTAGGAACAGTCCCGCAAACCCACGCTTCCTGTCCACACTACCAAATCGAACCCAGTGTCCCTGGCCTCTGGCAGCTCGCAAACCTCTCCAGTTAACACAGGCTACTTGCTCAACCAATTGGTCCAACTGCTCTTTAACCTCTTCCTTATTTTCTGTGGCTTCATCTTCCAGCATATCCTTCAGCAACTTTTTCCGTTCATTCAGCTCGCACGACTGCTTATAATAGTGCTCTTCGGCGTTGGGGATGTGAAACCTAGAATTGTCCTCCAATAGTTCTATCCCCGTCGGAATCTTCCACGCTTTGGTAAGTGCTGGCGTTCCCATCGCATGCCAGAACCTTTTGCGAGGTTTCTTATTCTCTTCCAGCTTGACACCAGCCTGAGGAAGAAGATCACGCTCGAGAACAGGCAAAATAAACGAAGGGCAGCTCCGGAGTTTCCATTCTTGCCAAAACTTATCGCTGGTAGACACAATATTGAGCGTACGCCGGAATGAATTAGCCAGGTCTATGCTATTGAAGTCTGAATCACGTATCTGGACCAATGTCTTTTGAAAATACTGCACATCATCTTTTGGTAAAGTATAAGAAAACATGACACTTTTGTTGACGGCTTTGATATTTGTCCATTCGTCTTTAGCTTCTTGTCTTAATCTCAGAAAAAAATCGCATAATATCAGGATTTGAGCTAGAATCGTTCTTCGAAACGATACATCATTCATCTGCAGTTCAAAGAGATTACGTCTGGTGAGCCATTTGGGCACAAATACGGCACTATTCTCTGCAGTCTCTGAAGGGGCTGGGGTACCTCTACTTGACGGCGGAACAGAGTATTGCTTTGAATCTCGCCCTCGTTCCCGTTTCGTCTGTCGCATATTGTTCACATCGCCCTTTTTCAAAGCAGCCAAAACAGCCGACAGCTTGGTTTTGAATTTATCCATAGCTGGTTTAGAAAATAGCTGTGTAGGATCCATGAATGCATCCTGCAAAGACCAAAACTTGTAATATAGCTCGTCTTCTTCGGCCTTGGCTTTGGATTTCACTTCTGGCTGTGCTTGAGGTTCTGCTGCTTCACTCATAACCTGATCACCTTCCGCATCTTTATCCTTTGGCACTTCTGCATCACTAGCGGTTTCATACGTGGTAACATTATCTGTGTCGAACCCACCTCGAATATTCAGTCCCGATTTTTCGTTCAACGGAAATGCACGAGCTAGAAACATTGCAACTGTGCCTGAGAACTGAGCGTGTTGGTTCTTTGACAAACGTCTCATCAACTTATTACAGTACCGAATTAAAGTCAGACCAGGCGATCTGTTGCCAACCAAGTTTTTGCACAGTCTTGCCTCACGAGATTCCATATAAGCCCAGAACTTTTTGCACCATCCAATGGTCTCTATATCGAGAGCTTCCTCGATCAAGTTGTGAACCATAGTGGGCTCAACACCAACATCTTTCTCAGACCAATACAAGGCATAGTCCAAAAGTTTGCAAACATGGTCTATATCTATATTGTTTGCTGAGTAGTCATGCAGTAGTTTTTTTGCAGCAAGTTCTAGCATTAGAGGTTGTGTAATTACGTTTTTTATGGATTCGGATTGGATCCAATCTATGGTTCCATTGAGCTGTGCATCAGGAACTGGTTCCGCCAGCGGGTTTTTAGAATCTACTGAGTCTACAAGACCCTGGAGGTTCTCCGACAGCTTTTGAACGTCCATTTTTTATATGCTTTTGTCGGATTCGAATTAATTGATATTTTGAATAAATGTCGGCGATGGTGTTTTTCGGTCCTAGCTTTAGAGTGCGTTGGGATGTAAAACTGCACTGCAAAGCCGTGTGTCTGAGTGACTAAGCTATGCTAACAGAAATTACTAATCAGGTCTGACATACGGATGATCTCTCTTAGCTTAAAGGAAACCGAGTTTTCTACATTAAGGTTACTAGTGAAATATAAAATATGCAGTGTAGGAGAAGGTTCATTCCCGGAGAAAGTAGTGATAACAAAATATATACAACAGTTAGATCAATTGCAAGCTAGAGTTTGAATCTTGCTTCCGAATGGCTGGAATGCTGATATAATGAAGATACTTGTGTAAAGGATGCATGGCAAATAAATTAGTGGTGATGATTGATAAAAGGAATCTATAATCAAATTTTAATTCTTAATTATTATTATTAAAACGTATCAGATAGTGAATGAATACTAGCCGTTTATAGGTTGGAGTAATAGGATCTGGGAGAGCCATGGCAAAAAGAAAGAAACATGCTCTAGCTAGACACGAATGGCAAAACACCTCGTTGAGTTTAGTCGCCAAAGGGATAAAGTTGCTCAATTTATACTTTTTCTGGTCAGCCTATACGACGTATGATATGTTGCTCACACTGCAGGGTAGTGCTTTAGAGATAGACTAGCAAAGGACAGGTCTACATATAAAACGGATCTATAACCTCCTGTAAACATCTACATGAATGGTAACTTTCATTGTATACTTTATTATTCCATATCTTCCCTCTATCGTTACTTGAATAGCCACAAACCGCCAGTCTTCTCAGCCGCACGGCGCTTACTCTTCAACCCCCTATACCAGCATGTCTCACTCAACTTATCGATTAAGTACACATTCCATCGACTAAGAAAACAACTCATCGATTAAAAACACATTTCGTTTATTAAGAAAAGCGCTGATTTACACGTATAAATAGAATGTTTCCTAAGCACTAATAGCTAGACTCTAACTGCAGATCACCTTCGCCCAGAATTCGCCGGAGTCGGTCTCGGAGAGTTGGTCCCAGGCCCAGGGCTCATTCCGCTATTTGCATATCCATTATTCAGTTGGGCTCTATTCTGCATCATCTGCTGCTGCTGCTGCTGCAACTGCTGTAAGTACTGATTATTCTGCTGGAAATTCTGCTGCGGCTGAAGTTGAGCCCCGTGCGGCGGTTGCTGCTGGTGCTGAGCCGCAGCCGCCGCAGCTTGTTGCTGCTGAGCCTGTAACCTCTGCTGCTGTAGTGCCTGCATCTGCTGGTATTGCGACATTCTGACATTTGGATTTGGACTCATATTCATTCCCATGCCAGCTTGAGCGTTAGGTCCATGTCCTGGGCCACCCGGGACCTGAGTTTGGTTATGGCCCTGGTTTGCAGCTTGCATTTGAGCACGGTTTTGGGCCTGCATTCTAGCCTGCTGTTGCTGTTGCTGTTGCTGGATAGCTTGGGCTTGTTGGTGGTGCTGTTGGTGATTCTGCTGAACCTGTTGCGGCTGTTGGAGCTGCTGTTGTTGTTGTTGTTGCTGCTGCTGTGGGTTTTGACTTTGGTTTTGTGCCTGCTGCTGTTGCGCAGGTGCAGGTGTTTGTTGCTGACGTTGGCGTTCCTTCTTCTTTCTCATCTGCTCAATAAAACTCAGTCTCATGAACTGACCACCAGTGTTGGTAGTGCTGTGATTATTGGCTCTCATGTCATCCATGATCAACATGAGGTCTTCGTAATCTGTGGCATGGTGGACCATATCTTCATGCAATCCTCGGTGCTTCTTGGCCACAGGTTCTTTATAGTCAAAGAGGGCCCTCGACTCCTCTTTCGACATTGAAGTGCTACGAGGCCGTCTTTGAGGAACCTCGACCATGCTTTTATATGGATTCTGGGGCACAGAGAGGTCAACGTTTCTCACAGAAAGTGCTAATATTTCAGTCTCCATCATCAGGGCCAACTGATCAGTAAACTTGTTTTGGCTGGTGTCGGTAGTGTACAAAAGATCGTGGTACAAGGATAGAGAAGTTGGCTTCAGAATCGCTCTATGGGTAACAGGCTCGGGCTCTGGCTTACCATTTGTAGAACTATTATTATTACTGTTACCATCACTTTTGTCATCAGAATTGGTACTTGCAAGAGCAGCTTCGGTTTCTGCTTTACTTTTGGGAACTTCCTGAGGAACATTCCGGTGGTCAATCAGCTTGATAATAATACATCCTTCATAGAAACGAATGCCAGAGTCTCGAAACACTTCAGCAGCAGCTGGAGGTATCGACTCGCTTTGTATATACTCCATCAAGATCTTCACCAAAGGGCTATTTTTGGGCAGCACACCTTCCTGATTGCCGAATCTATAGTGGGTATGATGGATATGCAACTCCATACTAGCAGGCTCGTTGGCATACTTCTTCAACAGGGCCTCACTGGTCTCTGCAAAGTTTACCTGCCTCAAAGCTGCTAATCGTTGGGATTGTGCCTGTGCCTGGGCTTGGGCACGGGCCTGTATTTGATTCTGCTGTTGCTGCTGGGCTGTCAATTGCTGTTGTTGCTGAGAATTCTGCTGCTGGGGTTCTTCCTTGACAGCAGGTTCGTCTTCATCATCACGAATAATCCGTTTCCGGTCCCCACCAGAACGGGTATTCATGATGATGTTGTTACTGGGGCTGCTATTTTTCTTCGTTTTTGCGGTAGATTAGGTGTGTATATATCGCTATATACACATGTGGTTGATTTCTTTGGGGTTTTTAGTAGTATATGTCGGTATAGAAGGAGCGTTTATATTCAGTAATTGCTTTCTCCTTGGGTGCAGAGGTATTTAGTCCTGTCGTTCTCCTGCGGATTTTTCAAAATTGTCGTCGTGATCGTGATGGATAATTGGGAAGTTATCTCGTTGTGGGCAGAAGGAAGGTAGGAAGCGAGCCCGGGGGATTTTTGGCTGGCCCGCGAAGTTTATTTGGACGAGGGGAGACATATAGTGTCGGATCAACCAAGATTGGGGATCCAGTTATCAATGATGACTTATGGCATTTGAAACTTATAGAGTATATCAGAATTGAAATTCGTGAGGAATCTTTATGTCACATCAGCCAGTGTTTGGGAAGACATGGGACATAATATTGCCTCAAAAAGTGCTTATTCGGTTCCAGCCGCACACTTAGCTTTCGCAGTAGGAAGTATGTGTAGTAGTTTGAATTTGATATTCAGTTGAAAAAGGTTTATTGGGCGTAAAGCAGGGCAGAAACGCTTTTACTTAAGAGAGCTTCTAGATTGGAAACGAGCGTTTTGCACAGTAATAGAGATGTCTTCGTGGAAAGAGTGCGGCTAGTATTTACTGACACTAGGCTTAGTTAAAATAACTTCTGGATCTGTATCTTATAGCTGAGAAGTCTTATTGAAATGAAAAGTTCTACCTAGTATCCTACTATTAGAAGAATAAACGTCAATCATAAAAAGAGATCTATCTTCGCCCTATCAAGTTCCGCTTCAACATCACCACACAGATTTGAGACCCAAGATGGACGTGATCAAACCGCACAAACCAACAAATCCATCATCAAAATCGACCCACTTCAATCCGCTCAATGGGATTGCGGAATCAAGTAAGTCCCACACAAATTGCTTCGTAGCAGCAGCCTTCTCAACCTCCACTCGTTTGATACTCTCACCATCTTTCTCAGATTCCTTAGCTAAAGCAGCTGCCTGCAACTGAGCTCGCTGATACCGTCTGACTGAGTTGAGCAAGTTACAGACCAATCCAAACAGCCAGAACTTCTGAGCGAGCCTCTGGATGGTAGCAGAGTTCTGGAACGTCTTGAGCTTGACAGCATGGATCCACATGACAGTGTCCAAGCTCATGTAGCCCATATAACCGAGCTGACGGCCAACAGCAGAATATCGCAAAATTGGATCTGCTGTTTGGTTGGAATATGCGTTGACTGCCTGCTTTAGATGGGTTAAAGGTTTGCCCACTCGGAACAGCTTACGGCTGACAGTCAACTGTTGCTGGAGAGTTTTCCAGAAAGTGTAGGCTTGTTTAGAGTACCCCTTCTGGTAGAGATAGAAGGCTACAAAACGAGACCAGTATTGGAGGGTTCTCATGACCTTCTCACGGCCAACTATTGAGAAAGCTTTGTTAGTCCTGCTGGATGCTAATCCTGATCACATACTTGTTGAGTCCAACAACTTCAGGGCTCGCACATAGGTCGGGTGGCTCACTGTCATCGACATATTTTATCTCTCGGTATATATATAAATCTGTTTCCTGGTCTAGGTGTAATTTTTTTTTCTTGTTTCTAGGTATATATGTATATATAGCTCTAGAGAGTACTAACGTGTGAGGGGATGAAATGTCAGTCATCTTCAGGGCCGAGAACCCGAGGAGGTTTGAGCTCCGACGGACGCAGGTGAGGAAAGGAGGTCGCGGGTCACGTGATATGAGCGGCTCGTTTTCTGGCCCTATTATTGTTGGTTGTAGATTCTCATTGTTCGAGTCTATTATGTACATACATTATAGTTTTTGAAATACCTATATATATTCTTCTTAATTTTATTTTATTTTATCTTTTTTTTTATTCATCTCATTCGTCGTCCTCTCATCTCTTATACTGGCTTACCACCAATATACTCACTCCATCGCTTCACCTCATTTGGAATCTCACCGTCCTTTCGAGCCATAGCTCCTGGCAACTTCTCAGCTAACGTCTTGGCAAACAGCATAGCAGTCTGTGGCTCATTGAACAACGGAATACCAAAGTCAATGGCATTTCGTCGCATAATGTAATCCTCGTCCAAGAAGGTCTCAGCTCGGCCTCTGGCAAGATTAATAACACCCTTGACATCGTATTTTTCAAACTTTTCAGTCAATTTTCGCTTATCATCCTTTGGCAAAATCAGGATCTCTGATTCGATGCCAGCAGCAGCAAAGTAGTCCTTAACTTCTTGGGTAGCTACATAGTATTTGTAACCCAATGGTAACAAAGTAGTGGCGACCTGTTGCAAGTAATCGTTACCAGTCCATCCACCAAACAACAATCCGCTTGGTGGCTTTGGAACCTTAAAGTTCATAGTACTTTGGATAGAGGTCCAATAAGCTTCAATCAAGTCCTTACCGAAACAGGCGATTTCACCAGTAGAGGCCATTTCAACACCCAAGAATGGGTCAGCGCCAGCGAGTCGAGTGAAAGAGAACTGTGGAACCTTGGTAGCAACGTAGTCTCGCTTCTCAGCCATCAAGTCAACTGGAGCTGGAGCTTGTCCCACTAGAGCCTTGGTAGCGACATCAATAAAGTTGGTACCCAGAACCTTGGACACGAATGGGAAAGATCGAGAAGCTCGAATGTTACATTCAATTACCTTCAATTCGTCACCATTTTTGATGATTTGCATATTGAAGGGACCAGTGATCTTGAAAGCTTCAGCAACCTTCTTAGCGATATCCTTCAATCGTCCCATGTCAGTGTCATTCAACCCAACTGGTGGAAGAACCAAAGTAGCATCACCAGAGTGTACACCAGCGTTTTCAACGTGCTCAGAAACTGCATGCACAAGCAGGTTACCATTGGAAGCAACACCATCAACATCGATTTCTTGAGCGCCTTCAATAAACTTGGTGATCACTACTGGGTGGTCTGGAGAAACAGAGGCAGCATTGTTTAGCTTTTCATTAAGTTGGGACTCATCTCGAATAACAGACATAGCAGCGCCAGACAAGACATAGGATGGTCGAACAAGCACTGGGTACTCAACTCGATCAGCAAATTGCTTGGCCTCTTCAACAGAGGTCAATTCCTTCCATGCTGGTTGGTCAACTCCAATGGAGTCCAAAATAGACGAGAATTTGTGTCGGTCCTCAGCTTGGTCGATATCCTTTGGATCAGTACCCAAGACTCGGGCTCCACCAGATTCCTGCAATTTGAGAGCAATGTTCTGTGGAAGTTGACCACCGACAGAGACCACAGCACCAGCAGCTTGTTCCAATTCGTAGATATCCATGACTCGTTCATAACTTAGTTCTTCGAAATACAGTCGGTCCACTTCATCGAAATCAGTGGAGACAGTCTCTGGGTTGTAGTTGATCATGATAGTCTTCTTGCCCAAATCTCGAAGAGCTCGGGCAGTCGAAACAGCACACCAATCAAATTCGACAGAGGAACCAATTCGGTATACACCTGATCCCAATACCATGATACCGTGGTCATTGAACTCGATATCGTGGGTAGAAGCGTTGTAAGTAGTGTACAGGTAGTTGGTGTCAGCAGGGAATTCAGCGGCGAGAGTATCAATCTTCTTGACAAATGGTCGGATACCGAATCCAGTTCGTCGAGCTCGAACTTCCAGTTCGGTGGAACCCACTGCAAGAGCAATTTGGTGATCAGAGAACCCAAGCTTCTTAGCATCCAAGATAACTTCGTGGGTTAGTCCGTACAGGGAACCAATTTCTTCGAGCTTTCGTTGATAGTTGACAATGTTCATCAGCTTCTGCAAAAACCAGTTATCGATTTTACTCAACTCGTGAACTCGTTCGACAGTGTAGTTTTCATGCAGCAGAGCTTGGCCAACAGCTAACCATCGTCGGTCAGTTGGGTTCTTCAGGGCATCGTCCAAGTCTTCGAATTGAGCACCTTGGAATCCAATCAAAGATGGGTCCACTTGTCGAATAGCCTTTTGGAAAGACTCTTCAAAGGTTCGACCGATAGCCATAACTTCACCGACAGATTTCATGGAGGAGCCAATGTCTCGTTTAACATGCTGGAACTTGGCCAGATCCCATCGAGGAATCTTGGTGACCATGTAGTCCAAAGATGGTTCGAAGTTAGCAGAGGTAGTTCGAGTTACGGCATTTGGCAGTTCTGGAAGAGTGTATCCCAAAGCAATCTTGGCAGCGGTGTAGGCCAATGGATAACCAGTAGCCTTAGAAGCCAAAGCAGAAGATCGAGAGAGACGGGCATTGACTTCAATGACACGGAAATCGAGTCCATCAGGTTGTAGGGCATATTGAACGTTACATTCTCCTACCACACCCAAGTGTCGGATGATCTTGATAGCGGCAGACCGCAACATGTGGTACTCTTCGTCAGACAAGGTTTGAGATGGAGCAACGACAATGGAATCACCAGTGTGGATACCCAATGGGTCGAAGTTCTCCATGTTACAGACAGTGATACAGTTTCCATCTTTATCTCGTACGACTTCGTACTCGACTTCTTTCCAGCCCTTGAGAGATTTTTCTACCAAGATTTGTTTAGACAAAGACAGTGATTGAGAGGCCAAGTTGTGGAGTTCTTGCTTGTTGGAAGCAAATCCAGAACCGAGACCACCAAGAGCATAAGCAGAACGGACAATGATTGGATAACCGACTTTCTCAGCAGCAGACAACGCATCGTCGACATTGTCGACGGCGATGGATTCAGCAATTGGGATATCAATTTCTTTCAGGGCTTGAGCAAACAGATCTCGGTCTTCAGAGGTCTCCAGGGTCTTAATTGGGGTACCCAGGACCTTTACACCATATCGGTCAAACACGCCCATTTTGTCCAATTCTACACCCACATTGAGACCAGTTTGTCCACCGAATGTCAACAAGATACCATCTGGTTGTTCTCGTTCAATGATGTGGATGATGTACTCGGCAGTTACAGGCAGGTAGTAGATTTCGTCGGCAAGAGCGTGTGAGGTTTGGTTAGTAGCGATATTTGGGTTGATCAGGATTGATTGTTTGTTTGCTTCTTTTAGGGCTTTGATTGCTTGGGAGCCAGAATAATCAAACTCGCCGGCCTGGCCAATGCTTAAACCACCAGACCCAATGATCAGTACTTTATTTACGTCGACTAAACTCTCGGATTGTCCATTCTGAGAGAGGATTCCGGCACCAGCGTACGATTTTGTGCTGTTTAGACGAACCTGGGATGGTTTTGGCGACTTAAGGTAGTGTTTACCTGCAGCAGATAACTTTATCGCAGGACGAGATAACGATGACAATGAACACTTTGGCAGTGCGCACTTTGCCAAAGCAATTGAAGGTCGAACAATCATTTGGACAAGGTTGCTTGATTGATTGATTTTTTAAACCTTAGATGGCAACCAGTTGAATAGTTAAAGAGAAAAGAGACAAAGAAGAGCAGAAGAAAAAAAAAAAAAAAAAGGGAAGACAAGAAATAGGGGTGGTCAAAGAGTCTTTATATTGGAGATGAAATTTCATGCGAGACACACGCAAACTGCATACAAAAAAGAGTCATTTTTTTTATTTTTTTTTTTTTTTTTATTCTTGTTCGCGGAGATGATTGCGCGGTCCGAGCGCAGTACTCCGGATGGGCTTAAAAGATGGTACAGGCATTTTTCCCTTTAGGCGGGCATTAGATGATTAGAATTTCATATTCAGGGAACTAACTGTTTAATTAAGAGAGACTGATTGCTTAGCTCAGAAAAAACCTCTGTTTAGCTCAGAAAAATTTGGCATTGTATTCACTTAGTTTTATCTTGTTGGCTCAATGATGGTGATGTTCCAAAATTTTTACGGCTAATTCCAAAGTACAGAAACACCACGTCTTCGATACCCTTTGCCGATCACCTTGATCTCAAATTCCACAAATATTCCGAGATAGACTCTCAGATCCCAGATCACAGAATCGAAGCTGTGTGGTGTCGGGATTCGGCTGTTGGGGGAGAAAGGGTAAAAAGATCCAGAATTTTGGCTTGCTTTGATGTCTCATCATGCATCGTGACTCAACGTACAGGCTCCGAGATTAACGCATCTGCCAATGATTGGCATGCTGAAATGACTAAATCCTCAGAAGAGACATCGGGATCGGGAATTGGACCTGTAAAATTAACCAATAAAATTGAATCGACTAGCGGAAAGGTATTTTTTACGGTGAGAATAAGGTTTTAAAGTCGGTTACGTATGATTCAGAGGGATTGAAGGATTCTCCGAGCCGCACATCGCCCTGCACGGCTGAGTCCGATTTGGTATTGGGTCGAATTGATGGCACAAGTTTCTTTAGTTCGGGGGGTTTTGAGAAGAAGATTGAGAGTGTGGTGTACTCATTGATTGTGCGTGGGGTAAAGGCAGAGTAGATAGGGTGTCTGAGCAGTGTTCAGATTAGTTAGATCGCTGATGGATGCCTAGGGATTACAACACTATGCTAAAATGGTAGTACGGGGCCATAGTAGAATGGAAAGTGGCAATATGATAATATGGCAGTGTGTTTATGGTAGTGCGACAGTGTAGAATACGGTAATATGGTAGATTAGGCTACGATAACTGATAGTATGGTAGCACTTTGAGCCAAGATAGCATGAATAGTATAGGCTACCGGAACACAAAGTCTAACTACGGAATCATTCAACACGGACAAACATTCGCTCCACAGACTCAAAACAAAGCACTGCTCTACGTCAGATCCTCCTCAACTCCAGGAATACTCTCCTTGATCCGCAGCATAATCGCCGTCTTCCACTTATCCAGAGTAGAAAATTGATGGAACTCAAGCGACTTGTCAGAAAACGCTTGCACATCCTGCTCCTTGTACGCCTCAGTCAAGTCATGAAGCAACTGGCACTCCCGAGTCTGCGCAAAAGACGCATCCCATTCACAATACTTGTGAATACACTGTTCCGCAGCCACTGTGTCCCCTCGAGCCAATCGACACAACCCAGCTCGCAGAAAATGGTCCTTCAACCCCCACTTGGTCAAATTATTGTCCTTGCTCTTTTCCGAAACACGGTCGAAATACTCAATGGCGATGTCATACTTCTCACGCATAGCCGAAAGCTCAGCAACCTTTAAATATGCCTTGTTGGACAATGCCACAGCCTGATCCTGCATGTACCAGTCACCGGCCACAGTGTAAGCTTCAATAGCGTCGTCGTCCATTTCCAGGTCCTCGTAGATGCCGCCCAAGTCCATCTGGTAGTTGGCAGCCCGTCGGAACTGCCCTCTCATTGTGAATTGCTCAATAGCCTTGGTGAGCACTCGAGCTGCATCTTTCGGGTCTGTTTGCTTGTACGACTTGTATGCCTCGACGTAAGTGTTTGCGGCATCATCCTTGGCTTCCGATCTTTCCTGGCACGATGCTGCTTTCTCAAACACCTGGCCAGCAGTTCGTCCGTCGTTCTGGACTCGATACAGGTTGGCAGCTCTGATGTAGTTTTCTGCTGCTTCTTCCAGCCGCATCGAGTTGCCACCGGAGAAAAATGAGGCGATTTTGCTCTGTGGCGATTCCAGCTTTTGAGCTTGTGCGATCAATGCTTCTGGGTTACCTGCCATATCGTAATTGGGTGTGTAGTAGTGTGAATATGTATTTTATGTCTGCTGTAGTAATTAAGGAGAAGTGGCGATGCGCGGGAATAGGTCCCATTTACCCGGCATTCTACGTGCGGCTTTTTTGGTTCCAAATCTATCAGGCACTTTCACCCGGTAGTCAGTCTCACGGTTGGAATGAAGCACGAGGGAGTTGAGTGTAGCTATCTTCTTTGATTGTAAGTATCTTTCTTTTACTGTACTGAGTGTCTTGTCTCGAGAGCTGGGATTGCGCTGAGAAGATAACCAAAAAGACCACTAGAATCAGCAAACTGTTCTCGAAGCAATAGAGCCTAATCTCAACGTTCTGCGTATTGTTTTTGTAACAGACACCTTGTCTCAGACCCTTTATATTCAAGCGAAGAATATTCATTTTCTGTACCTGTCACTCTCAATAACTAACTCGACAAACTGGCTTCATATATATGGGATAAAAACGCTCTCAAAAATAAGTGTCACGTGACCCTGTGAGCCTCACCCACAACGTTCGCGCGTCGTCGCCCATACAAAACCACTCTAGAAAGAACGCGTCGATTGACCCAATAACACTATCAACCTACAAGTAACAACTAACTAACTGCAACATGTCCGAGTCCATAAGATACCAGAGACTGAAACAAATCAGCTCTCGGTCTCTCGAGGAATCAGTCAAATACCTGACCACAGATCGGCTGGCATCGTGCTATCCAACGATAGCTTCCACTTCAAAGGGCAATGAAGCTCTCAAACAGGCCCGCACACAAATAGCCAACTACTGGCACACAGCTGCCACAAAGGAATTCGACGCAGTGTTCGAAGAAAGAAACATATACGAAAAAATGCTTGAGCTTGATGAGTTGATAGAGCGGGCAAAATCCCGCCAACAAAAGCAGTCGTCAGCAAATGACAACGAGAACGGCCCTGAGCCGCAGGAACAACCAGTATTTATTGATAAACTAACTCCAGACCAGATTGTTGATGCCCATTTACGTCCGTATCAGCAGGCAGATGTTGACCAGCTAGAAAAAGAGCTGTCTCACATCAGGGCTGAGAATGCTAAGCTGGTCGAGGAGATCGCAAAAGACGATGCAAAAATTAATGAACTGGCAGGTGTTATCCAGGGCTCACTGACGGAACTGGATACTGCCAGTGAAGCCTCCAAGGACCTGCCTTCGAGGGTGGAGATTAGTGAGTGGGTCGATAAAATTTCAACCTGAGCACGAACCTATTCCTGAAAGCAGCATTCTTCGTATTATGCACTTTGCAATGTTTTTGAATCCCACATTCATGATTCGCTGCAATGTTTTTAATCCCAGATTCATTCATGTCTAACTCCAATTGCTTCTCAAAATATCGAAAAGCAATGAACTATTCCACTTTTCAAAGGATCACAATGGCCCGATTCAGTTCATTTCAGCCGCACTTGTTTCTTAAAGCGGAACTCAAACTTCCGGTATACAGAGGACCGATACTTGTGATACTGGTATTTATAAAAGGGTCTCAGTAACCCCGCAGTGGTAGTTTTCTTCATCTACTAGTTTTCGGGTTTTTGCCAATTTAATACCAAGTAAAGAGCTCTGAGGATGCTAAAGCAGGCTGCAAAAAAAGTCCTTTCCTCACTCCCTGTAACGGTCAACATCTCCGCAAAAGAACACTCGAATGGCCACTTGACTTGGCAAAACGTTGAGAGAGCCACCCGTGCAATCCATCGTGATGGGCTCGTGGTGCTCGAAAATGCAATTCCAGATCACGGGCCCCTGGATAAACTGAATGCAAAGATGATCCAAGATGTCCGCTACCTCCAGAACAAAAAGGATTCGCCGTTCAACTACAATAAAGGAAACCTGCGACAGGATCCACCAATAATAAAGGACTTCTACCATCCCTCAATATACTTTAACAAGTTTGCTACCCAAGTGGTTTCCTCTGTAATGGGTCCGGGCCCAAGATGGACATTCGCATCTGGCAACTCATCTGTTCCAAATGATGAGCAGCTCGCCCAGCCCACCCATTCAGATGCCGACTTTGACCACCCCGATTGCCCCTTCGCTTTAGTGGTCAATGTGCCTTTGATCGATATGACGGTGGAGAATGGTTCAACCGAAGTATGGTTGGGCACCCACACTCACGATCTATCAGTTCAAGAGGGAAAGCATGGGGAAAGAGCGAGTGGTCGAATCAAAAAAGACCTCCTGGAAGCTCGCAGAGAGATTCGTCCACCGTCCCAGCCGCACGTCAAAAAGGGTTCAGTAGTCATTCGTGATTTGAGACTCTGGCACGGTGGTATGCCCAATAAGTCGCAAGATATCAGAGTAATGCTTGCATTTATAAACTTTGCGCCGTGGTTTAGAAACGCTATGAAGGTCGAGATTGCCAGAGACCTGGAGCAAACTATCGCCCAAGACACTACTGGCATTCAGGTACAGGCCAAATATATTGCAGAAGCTGAACTTTTGGAAAACTACCTCGATCGGCCATTCGGTAATGCGTACAAGTTTGATCAGGAAGATAAGGTGCCTGTAGATGGTTAATATCGATCGAGGTACCGTCGTGATTTTTGTATACAAATCCAAACTTGATATGTTAGTCGTAATTTAGAGAATAACCAATCACTACCAACCTTAACCTCTTTATGTTTCACCTTAAATGCCTCTGGTTTTTGAAGCTACAGGTAAACACCCAACTCATAAGTAAATCTGGGCTGAATCACTTAATTCAGTCTGAGTCAAATTCGCCAATCACTCTACCCCTGGACCCGACGTAGACCGGGCGGTCCTCTCTATTTGAGCCTTACTTCTCCACACAACCCGATATCTACATTCCACTCTCTATGTGGGAAAATCCTCTAGGATAGGCGTTATTCAAAGGCAGAAAGCTTGCTAATGTGATATTGGTGTTTCAAGAAACGGCTTGTTCAAAAAACACTGCCACCAATAACGTACACTCGTAATATTATAGGGCATTATGGGGAACCTGCACTCTAAACTACGCGAAGTAGAACAGACACAATACTCTAAACAGCTGGCAAAGGACACACAGAACTATAATCCATACCGCAAGAAAGCCAAGCGGCAGCCTAGTGCTCCTGCTGGAAGTGGTGATCATGCTGGTGCGGGGGGCCCTATAAGTGCTCCAGCTGTTGGCGGAGGTCATGGAGGAGGTGGAGGTGATGGAGATGCGTAGAAATTAGTCGTTGTAGGCACAGTGAAGGATGGATATATAGCTTTACTTTATATTGGTTTCATTTTTATTTTGATTCGATTTGCATAATGAGGAAGGCACAATGTAGGATAGATTGATAGCTTTTCTTTATATTGATTCTACTTTTTATTTTGATTCAATTTACGGAATCAGAAACGCAAAGTGCAAGATAGATTTGCTGCTTCTTTTCTTCATATTGGTAGCCCGTTTTATTTAATTCAATTCAACAGTACAAAAAAAAAGGCTTTAAACTAAGGGAACCAGAATAGATTCAGAGCAGATAATCGATTTACAAAAGATCCTAGCCATATGTATTGAAGAATGTCTACAGAATATTAAAGTTTGAAAACAACAACTACTTTTTGTCAAGAAGATAATTAGATGCCTCAGCCAGGCTGTAGTTATTCTTCTTGAGGGCATCTAATGCATCTTCATGAGAAAATCCCATTCCCGTCAAGTCTTGAACAGCCTGAGAGTGAGGCGTCAGCCGCTGCTGCTCCTGTGGCGCTACTGGGGGAGGTAAAGGCAGAGACTGCTGAGACGATGACGATACTTTGAAGGCATCATTCACATCAGACTCAGTTGGGGCATTACTGTTGCTGAACCCAGCAAACAATTGTTCCCACTCGTCATTGGTAGTTGGAGCATTAGCTGGAACATTAGACCCACCTCCAGCAGTAGCGGTTGGAGGAAATGGGTGTTGCTGTCCTGGAGCCCCATTCAATTCAGTGTGGAATGCACTGTCAAATGTTGTTTGGAAGTCTTCGAAACTGTCATTAAATTGGAAATCGCTAGAGGCAGCATTTTCCTCTTGTGCTTCGCTAAGACCACTGAACGCACTAGCAAATGGATCGGTAACATTTCGTTTCTGACCATCAGACTCCTCAGGTCTTGGGGTTGGAGCCTGACTTTCGTTTACATTTGACTGCTGGGCAGGCACAGTAGAAGCAGGAGCAGCTGAAACTGCTGTTGGTGAGGAAGGTGCAGAGGTAAAGTCTCGATCAGCTGTTGAAGTAGTAGATGCAGCACCTGGGGCGATGGAGGCCGAAGTTCCATCATCGAGTGTGCTACCTCCGTGCTCTCCAGCAACTGAAGACGTGGATGCTCCTTCCAGAGCGTTGGAGTCAAGAGGTTTCTTGTTCTTCACGATATCTTCTGGGCCCTCCTCATCAGAACTACTGTCTTCGAACTGCTCTACCTCGTGCATTGGAGGAAATTCCGATGCATTCTTTTGGTTTTCAGCCCAGTCCTTTGTGGAGGTTTCTGAGGATGCTGCGTCGGGCACTGGGAAGCCACCTGGAATGCTGGTCAAACCAGCAGTAGATGGAATACCGGTGCTCTCAGCCACAGTAGCAGCAGGATCCTTAACATTCTCTTGCTCTTCTTTTTCGCTGCCGCTGTTCTCGGCATTGACAATCTCATACGAGTCAGAGGAGTTCCTATCTTCGCTCTTGGGCTCGTCCTTGGGAGTAAGGGTCGCCAAACTTCCATGTCTTAGTGGATCAACTGCCTCTTTTTCCTGGACTTGCTGCGACTGAACTGGCAACGAATCTGCGGCCGACTGCTCACCTGGTCCTTTGATTTCTGGGAAGTTCTCTGGTGGCACAATTCCAGATACAGGCTCCGAAGTCTCGTCTGGAGACTCAGGACGAGAAACGTCTAGTTCCCCGCGTACTGATTGAGGTGGGTTATTCTGTACGGAAGATGTGGCAGATTCAGGCCTTGCGATTGGCAGGGTGAAACCGGTACCTTGGGAGCCTTCAGCATTGTTGTACTGGAAGTCCGAGGCTGGTGGTGACGAGTTTGGAGTGTCTAAAGTGTTATGGGTAGAGGATCTGGCGACTTCAGCTGTAGAAGGAGAAGTGACTTCCATTCTGCTGAATGTTTCTTCAAAGGCCTTTTGCCGGTCAGATGCGCTATCAAAGCCTTGACCGTCAGTCGGTGGAGGAGCAAAATTGTTGTTACCAGCGAAAAAGGGGTTACCAGAGGGTGGCCTCGCGATCTGATCGCCATCTTGCTCAGAGTCTGGTTGTTGTTGTTGTTGTTGCTGTTGTTGTGGGACTGGAACAGAAACTGATGCCCCTTCTTCTTCCACTTTTCCATCTTTCTCACCATCTTTGTGAGTAAGTGCAGCTCCGCCCGCTGCCCCAGCAACGGCGGCAGCCCCAGCAGCTGCGGCGGCTCCAATGGCTCCTCCACCGCCAGTAGAGGAGGACGAAGAAAGATGCAAGTTTTGGATTTGGCCCTCTAGACTTTCTTTCTCTTGTTCAGAGGTAGCTAGTTGTTTTTGATTTACAGATACCATTCCCTGCTGTTGTTTTGCTTCTCGCTGAGCAGTTTCCAGGTTCTCCTTCAGAGTAGCAATTTGGCTATTTGTGGTTTGAATCTTTTCTTTCAAAGCAGAGTTTTCCTGCTGAGAATTAGCTAGTTTAGTTGAGGCCTCTTGCAATTGAGACTGCAATGCATGGTAGCTAGCTTCCAGTACACTGTAGTCCTGACTAACCTTGGCAGTCTCCTGTCGAGCTTGCTCCAGCATTTGTTCCACCTCCTTGACCTTACGAACTTCTTGGTCGTAGTTGGAACGCAGAGTGGTTAGTTTGGTCTCAATGTCTTTCTTCTTGGCGAGCACATTGGCGAGTTCTGCTTCAGACTTCTCACGTTTGTCGGTGAGACCCACGGTTTGGGTTGTAAGAGAACTAATTTGATTTGACAAGTTGCCAAGCTCTGTAGTAGCTGCAGAAAGACTTTTTGAGGCTTCAGAATTCTCAGCCAACAGGTCACGATTACTATTGCTTGCAGCCCCTGGACCAGAACCAGATGCAACAGCAGCTGCAGTGGCAGCTTGAGCCCCAGTCACTTGGGGAGATTGAGATCTAGCTGCTCCAGTATCCTGTTGGGCGATTGTTTGCCCAAAAGATGAGGTTGGAACAAACTGTTTCAGCTCCTGCTGTGTTCGAGGCGATTCAGGTGGTACAGTGTTGTTAGCCGCACCTGAGGAAGCCGTGCCTGAAGGAGGAGCTGAGCCAGAGGATTCAGCTTGCTGTTTACTGAAGCTGGAAGATTGGCCAGGGGCAGGGGAAGAAAACAAGTCGTTTAGAGAGGCCAAATCGTTCATCGAGCTGTTGTTCTTCTCCACGGGAGAGGGCAATTGCGGTGGAGCTTGACTAGTGGATCCAGACCGCTGTGGCTGTTGGCCACCGGAGAAGAAAACAGGATTTGGGCTAGAAGATGCCGCTTGCTGTTGTTGCTGTGCAGCAAAAGAAGAAGCAGAAGAAGGCACCGGTGGTTGAGCCGAAGAGACAGAACTCTGTCTACTGGCCCCAGGCACCCCACCGTATAGCAGGGACTGGGGGAGTACCGGAGGCAAATCACGACCTGCCAGTTTTTGCTGTACTAGATACATGGCGATTGAAAACTCGTTCTTCGTGAATTCGCCAGTGTTGTTAACATCTGCGAGATCCCAAACCTGTGCCAGCACCTCTTCTGACAACTTGGAGGTAGTCAAAAATGGTACTACTTCACTAGCTCCGATGGATCCCTTTTTCTGCTGATCCAGATTATTGAAAATACTGTCAAAGCGGGCCCGCTCTTTGGGGGTAATTTGCCATTCAGCCGAAGCTGGTCCTAGAGGTTGTCTATGGCCACTACCAATGGAGCCCCCAGTGTACTGTTGAGCAACAGGCTGTTGGAGTGGTCTCTGGCTTGACGCACTGGACACTCTTTGCTGTTGGCTAGCTCTTGAGCTGGGTCTACCAGATGCAGCATCAAAGAGCCCCGGAGGCAGGGCATCTGGGAATTGCTTCATCGAGCCGTTCAAAGTGCACTGGATCAAATGCATAGCTACAACAAACTCTGCCTGGTTTAGAGAGCCACGACCCTCCGTATCGGCCAAATTCCAGATTTGGCCCAGGGTCTCGTTAGGCAGCCGTGCCTTGAGAAAGATGTTTTTGGCGGACTCGCCGTCTAGTAGCCCACTTGGAGCACTTTTATCAAAAAGTCCGACAAATCGAGCTCTATCAGTAGTGTTCAATGTAGGAACTCGAGCATTCACTGCAGAAGCAGACACCGGCGCAGGAGCCACGATAGGAGGAGCATTCCCTGCAGTAGTGTTTACTGTATTGTTGTTGTTGTCAGGCCTTGGCTGGCCATCGAATTTTGGCAATGGGCCGGGATAGTCTCCCAGGCTGTTCGATACTGGAGTACCGTTCTGAACATGTCCAATCACTCTCAATGCGGTAGAGAACCCAACTTGGTTGAGAAAGCCCTGGTTGTCCATATCTGCCAGCTGCCAGATTTCACCCAGTACAGCTGGGGACAAACCAGACCGCTCAAACAAGGTTCTAGCGACTTCTCCAGTAACGATTCCTAGGTTTTCAGGGTCGCACTGTTTGAAAAGTTGTCCATATAGTCGTTTTTCCTCGGGGTTGAGCGACATGGATCGGTCTACTTGGAATTAGCATGGTTTGATTACACACAAGACAAAGCAAAACAAAAACAACATACTTGATGCACCACTCATTTTTGGTTTAATCACTAAAGTGGCTTTTTAATTATTCTTCTTGTTTCTTCTAATAATTAATATGAAGATTATCCTCCGCTCAACTGGGTAGTTCGAACAATGGTTGATAATAAAATGTCACTAAATGGGTGTAACGCAGCAAAGTGGCTCAGCTAAAGTGAGTGAGGGGGTCTGAGCGATATATATTTACTCTATACTTAAACCCTCGCCTTGTCAATCTTCAGGATATATAATACACTCAATTAATCCAGAGTCACAATATGAATAGTTCTTGCCTTTGTTTTGGATATATATATGTGATATATATTCAATAAAGCGATGGGTAAATCCTATATATGGCTGTGAATGGTTCAAAAAAGAGCGTTGTGGTCTTTGGGGCAAGTTATTTGGGACCAACAGAAGACGTGTTGTAGGGGCCCGGTCAGCGCGGATGGTGACCGGACCCGATAGTGAAGCTCGATTGATAGGAGATTTGCTTGGGAGTGTAGAGGTGATTTAAATAGATGGACTAAAATGGCCTACTGGTGGACCTGAGGATTGCGATATATGGGGTGCTGCTAGAGTTGTGTCTAGTAATCTTTTATGGGGTGTTAGAATTGTCTAGTGATCGTTTACGGGCAGAATTGTCTAGTGATCTTATGGGCACAACTGTGTGGATAATTCTGATTATGGGCTTTGCCGGACTTTTGCTAGTTATATTGAGTCTTACCTGGGATCTGTTAGTTGTGCTGGGCTATTGTTAGAGCTATGCTATAATCCTGAAGTTCGACTGCTGTTTGGGTCCTGTAATCCCGAATTTAAACTGTTGTTTGGGTTCTGTAATTCCGAATTTAGACTGTTATTGGGTTATGTTAGTAATAGCGACTAGAGAGCTGGACTCTCTATAATATGATGCATCTCCAATGCCCACTGTTCATGAGCACAGTATCCCGAAGTGTAAATGCAAGTGGTAGTGTACATTTGTTTAATAAATACAATAAGCATATCTAAGGTATTCCTCTGCGTAGACTCAAAAGCTAAACTGCCACGACTCCACTCTTCTCGAGCCAGAATTGACGCTTTCGAGCTTTGCTCACTGTGCCCGACCTACTATCCCGTTCCTCGTCCTCAGAGCTTGATTCTGGCATGAATCCGTCTTCTTCCCCTTCGCTACTATTTACACTGGTACCACCAGATTTGCCAGTCTTCTCTGCTCCCTTTTGACTCTTTTTTACAACCTCACTTCCGTCAGAATCCAATTCGAGGGGATTGTTCTTATCATGAGCTGCTGATGGCTGCTGTTTCTTTTTGTCATCTCCTGGTAATTTCTCGTCGTCATCATCATCGTCATCGTCGTCGTCGTCATCGTCATCTCGTTCATCACCACCATCGGCATTCCTATCTTTCTCATCATTCTCGTCATCGTCCTCTTCATCATCGTTGTCCGAAATAAACACTACATCGGGCTTAAATTTCTTACCAGGAGGTGGACGTGCCTTCTCTGCGTGACCTGACGTATCAACGACCATTTGATCCAGACCAGCGTCATATACCATCGAGAGCGATTCACTCATATCTGGATCCGACGAACTCGATGTGGCAGCGTGAGCCTCGTTTCGAACTGTAGCCCTTGAATCCTCAAAGCTTCGTAGGGGACCCTTCAGCTTGATCAAATGCCCCAGTACAGACTTCCCATGCCTCTTTTTGAATGACATGTACTCCAGCTCATAGCATCGCTCCGCCAGAATGTCGTATGCACCACTGAATGCCTTTTTAATCCCTCTGATGTTGAAACTGCCTCTACTCAGGTTGTTTGTCTCATCGTTAGGATCCTCAATGGCCAACGAAAATGCACTTTGGCCTTGGAGATGCGAGTTTTGCGCCTTCAACTTGTAGCCCATGTCACCACTCATGCATAAGGCAACATCATCGTAGTTAAAATTTCTACCGTAGAGCTCGAAAAACTCAATCAGTAGCACGCCGAGATTGTCAGATACTTCGATATCGCCAGATGATACTCTGGGGTGATTTGTCAGAAACGAAATTACCATGCATATCACCGAGAATCCACCCAATCCACCGGTGTGTACCTCATTCAGTCGCCTTTTGGCAAGAAATTGCTTGATGACAAAAACAAAATACCTCAGTGACGGGTATTTCTCAAGCCACGATCTAATTGTCCTCACAGCATTGACACCGTTCTGTCGCTCAAACGAAATATCAATGTGAATATTAGTTTTGATATCAACAAATTTGATGATTGGCACTCGGGCTTTAGCCAATACTTCCATATTTCGAGCGATTCCTCGAGCTCGAAGCTTGGAAGACAACTGATAAAGGCTCTTTTTGTCATCATATCGACCGGATTTTGAAAGAACGACCATGTCAATGTCCGATCCAGGCAGGTACAAATCAGTTGCATAAGAGCCAAAAACATAGGCATCTGCATCGACCCACGATTCTCGAACTAGATCTCGTATTCTACGCACAGCAGCATTTCTGGCTTCTATTTCCTCTGCCGATGGTGACATATAGGTCACAAAGTCTCTTATCTCTTGCGTTAGCCAGTCGGCCATTTCTTTTTGAGTCGAGTGATCGTGATCCCGTACCCAGGGAAACTCAAACTCAGTTCTAGGTCGCAATTCGTCTTTCCTAGAATTGCCACTATTGCCGGCACTGCTGCTTCTGCTACTATTACTTTGATCATCTCCATCTGGGCTCCGTTTCCTTTTCCCAGTTTGTGGTATACTTTCATAATCATTTTCCGATTCACCATCTCCCCCAGAGCTCAAGTCAGCTTCAAAAGCCTTGAACGTGGAGGTATGCACTGACTTGGCATCATCTGAGTCGTCCATGTCGAAATCCAAAGAGATAAACCCGTCTCCTTTCTCATTACTTCCATTATCCATTTGATTTTCATTCTCAGTCGGGGAGGCCCTATGCTTGATTTGATCTTCTTCATCCAGGTTTATGTCGTTCTCCAGCACATCAAAATGCGACTTGTTGTTCTTCCTTTCGCTATCCTTGCTAGATCCTTTCCCACCAGCTGAATCCTTTTCAGACTTTGATGATTTCTTGAATTTGTTTCGCAGTTTTGACTTTTTCTTCTTGATTCCGTGAGGCTTATTGGCCGGAGGAGCTAGATTTGCCTTCCCACCTTTGGCTGACTTTTTGTCGGCCATTTTTTTGGAAATCCGTTTCAAGAGTGACGAAGTCTGGGCCATCAGCCGAGCTATGGTTTTAAACTATGCTAGACGGATATTTATGTCTAGGGTCTGAAGTACTAATACAGAGGTTTTTGTCAAGATGTGAGAAGGTGAAAGGAAAAAAAAAAAAATTATCGGAGTGTCCGTTGCCAGGGAAACGGTTTACCCGGTTTGTGCGGCATGGTAATGATCAGTGCTATCGAAGATACTTTAGACACCATTGGATACTGATAGATGCGATAATGGTACTTGTGACCATTTAGGCAGTATAGACACCCGTGGTAGATACAGCTCGAAAAACTGGTAATTCTGGAATACTGGCCATCTTAGTTCGAAATTGAGAATATTTGCTCTACTGATACTCAAATTCGAAATCGGAGCTGGTATTGGTCTCTGTCCCCGCATCAGGGCATCGTCACCCATCACATTATCATCCCACTAATAGAATCTTGGATATGGTCACTACTGAATGCAATGTCGTTGGTACCTTTTAATTATTCTAATAACTGGAGTGTTGTACTGTACGTTGTTTGTTAATTTACCGTGTTTATACTTTACTAACTTCCTCCTGTAGACGTGACAATGCCAAACAAGCTCTAGTCCTGTACGACCCAAGCTCTCAAAAGCTCTCACTAGTTAACGATCCAGTGATCTTCTCACAGCTAGGCGGATACCAAAAGGATCATAGCCGTGCATTGACTAGTGGATCCCATCACGAAAGTATTTGCAACAGCTGCGGACAGCCTGTTCCGGAGGGTCCTTTACCATCATCATCGTCATCATCACCACCATCGTCAAGAAGGAGAACATCAGAACGAAGAACTGCCAGTGGCTCAAATTCCACCTCCGAAGTAGCACGAAACGTGGAATATTTCCAATTATTAGAGTCCTCCACAGATACAGACTTCATTGAAAATAAGCATGGGATCTCGGAAACTGCTTTCAGTCAAGGCTATTTCGATAGGTTCTTTATCACCAAGACAAAACTCGGGCGTGGAAGTCGCGGTGCAGTGTTTCTAGTTGAACACATGTTAGATGGAGTTTCTCTGGGTTTATTTGCATTGAAAAAGGTCCCAGTCGGGGACAATCATGAATGGCTCGAAAAAGTGTTGGCGGAGGTCCACTTACTCAGGCTATTAACACATCCAAACCTGGTGAGTTACAACCATGTCTGGCTTGAAAGCTCGTCTATTTCGAGCTTTGCACCAGCCGTACCCTGTGCTTTCATTCTCCAGGAGTTCTGTGATGGAGGGACTCTGGAAGACTATATTCGTGCTCGAATCGCATCCACAAGCGCGACGACAAATAATGGTAGCAGTACTAAGCGTGAAAGGCTCAGGCGTCAATCAGAATCTAACAACGGTGGAATATACCAAAGCTCTTCGGGTAAAGCTCCACTGAAACCTGAGCAGCTTCTGACAGTGGTTGAAATCTTATCATTCATGAGAGACATCACCTCCGGAGTTTTCTATTTGCATCGAAATCATATAATTCATCGTGATCTCAAGCCACTTAACTGCCTTTTAATGACATCTGATATCCCGGGAAAAGTCCCATCAGTTCTCGTAAGTGATTTCGGCGAGGGCCAGTTAGAAGGCACTAAACGTTCAGGCACTGGTAGTACTGGAACATTAGAATACTGTGCGCCCGAACTGATTAAGCCTCACGGCGGGCGGCTCTCGCAGTTTTCCAAGAAGACAGATATATTTTCGCTTGGTATGATTCTATACTACCTTTGTTACTCCAAGCTGCCTTACTCTGCAGATCCATGGGATGAGCTCGAAGACATTGATTATCTGACTAGTGAAGTGAAATCATTTACGGGCTTCCAGCGGGGCACCCAGACTTTGACAGATCGAGACGATTTACCACCGGGTCTGTACGATCTTTTAACGAAGTGTTTGAACTTGGATCCCAAACAGCGCCCAACAGCAGAGGAAATATTAGACAGTTTAGAGCTCCTTATAGGCGATGGTGGTGGGACTTCGTCGTCAATTGTAGAGGAGGAGGAAGGGGCTGAGGGTGAGGGCGGTGAAAGAGTACGAGAAACAACCCGTACAAGAAGACCTGGTAGCTTTTCTTCTGTTGGCGATTCTATGCTTCGGAATAACTCAAACTCATTACAGCTCGTGCAGCCAAAATATCTCCAAGATGCTCTCCCAGCTGTTTCCAACTCGACCTTCTCCAACATTTCTCTTGGAATAACGCCAGTGATTAAATACTCTATTATCGTAGCAGAGCTTGGCCTGATATACTTGGAACCCAGATCACTGGGCAGCCAGCTCGCAATGCTTGTGGTCGGGATGCAAATTGCGACTCAGTCAGAACGTATGCTTTTGGTCTTGATCCTTACGTTTGTAGTAATATCTGTCTATAGCGTTACCTTTAATTAAGTTCCGAGCTTTCTTTTAGCACAACTTGATGGCACGCACAGTGTGTTGCAAGGTCACTTGATAGCACACATCTTTGAGCATAACTTGGTAGCTATTGCGCTGCGCAAGTACAAGAAATTGTTTCAAATTTATTACGATCTACGACTATTAAGAAAAATGATTACAATTAACAACTGCAAGTAGAAGCATTGTTCCGGGCAGGCTTCGACAAATCAACACCCTTCGGTGCAGCTCGAGATTTATTCACAACTGATTCGATAGGAAGCTTCTTAGCGATAGCCGTGAAAAGCTCGCTGACATTATCTCCCGTTTTGGCCGATGTCTCAAAAAACAGCAGACCAGCCTCTTTGGCATATGCTTCCGCAGTGCTCTGTTCAACATCTCTTGAGGACTCTAAGTCCAGCTTGTTACCGGCTAATGCGATCACGATATTCTCGTTAGCTTGGTGTTGCAGTTCTTTTATCCAAGCCTTGGCTCTAGTCAGAGAGGCAGATTGAGTGATATCGTAGACCACCACTGCACAGTTGGCATTTCGATAGTACATGGGGGCCAGAGATTTGTATCGCTCTTGGCCTGCAGTGTCCCAGATCTCGAATTTTACCGTTGTCTGTGGATCCACTTGGACGGTTTGTGTGAGGAAGGCTGCTCCGATTGTGGATTCTCTGAAATCGTCGAATTGATCCTATATCAAGAGAGTTAGTCTGAGTTATATACATACTTCACTAGAGGGGGGGGGGGGAGCATACCTTTGCAAATCGATTAACCAACGAACTCTATGGGAACTTGTTAGTAAGGGGAGATCTTGAAACGGATTATCATACTTTTCCTACAGCGGACTCTCCTAGATTTCAGATATGTTAGCAAAATTCATTTTCAGAGCATTTAAAAGGGTCTCTCTCACTTACCGAGTAAGACTAATTTGAACTGCGCAAATCGGGCAGAAGAGGTCGATGCACGTGGTGTAGACATGTTGATTGTATTCTGAAGCCTTTATCAAATATGTGTTTTTTGTTTCAATATAACGTCGCACCTAATACGACCCTGTCTATTCTATAGTATATGACTGCTTCTGTATTCAAAAATCAAAGTAAGAACCCTTTACTCTGCTATCGTTCTGGACCTATATCACGGAAGAAACAAGAGACCGGGGCAATGTTGGTGATGAAGGTTGGGAGTTGAGGCTAAACTTTAGAAGCAATCCAGTAGGGATATCGGCGCTTAGTCATGATCTGGAGAGCGCTTACGTCAAAGAGTCACGTGTGAAGAAGCACGCGGCTACGTCATGTGGATAGCTCGTGGGGCCGTAAAACACAGTCCTAGCTCATTTCCTCTTATCTCGCTGTATCTCCCCTCGTTCGTTATCGGTTGGGTTTTAAATCATTTTGAATTCTGTGCTACTACTATTAGTACTACAGCCCCAGAAAACAATCTATTTACTTTTAATTCATCTTTTTAAGCATACTATTGCATTGATCAAGAAAAAAAAACTATGGCTTCGATAAGACCTGGAGTTGCTCTGGGATTCTTTAGTACGTGTTATTTCGTCCCACATTGCTCTAGAGTGATCCGAAAGTTACCGTGGTCAACCTCACCTCATGGTACGAAAGTAGATAACTAACAAGACAGAACTTGGTTCATCATTACAAGGTGTCCTGGCGACATTGCGATCCTGTCCCTTAAATGCATTCCCAAAAATACAGCTTATATACTCCAGTGAGGACACGATTGGATTCCCTATTTTACTGCTATTAGAGGCCAACGGCATCCGGCTACAGTTCGATGGACAGGAACAGTATCTAAGATTAATTGAGATTTTAGAATATGGGAAAACGAAAATTCTCTATAAGGGTACTGAACTAGGGTAAGTTGCAGTAGATTAATTATAGATTGAACACAAGCAAATCTCCTAACAAAAACTTTTGCCACAGTAAACAAGGTGCTCTATCATTCCGCCACATTTATAGCAAAGTGTTTGGCCCAACATACCCAGGAGTATATGACGAGGGAAGTTCCAGTTATCTGTTGTCATATCCTGGGATCGCTTTCACCTTCGATATCCCCAGAGATCTGCAACCTTTCCCAAAAACCTCAGACGAATTCATAAAGTACCTCTCTGGGCCAAATGCACCACCATGCTCGTCAACGGCAATATTTAGGGGCCATAACTGGACTCAGGCCAAAGAAGATCTGTTCAAACCAAGCTATTTGATGCCAAATTGGCGTCAAGAAATTGCACCTGACGATAAATCGCGAATAGTGGATGTGGATCACGTGGAGACTTCTCCGCCGTCAAAAACAGTAAAAATAATCTTTGCGAGTCATCCAAGAGATTTAAAGGACTATGTAATTGAGCTAGGGACAACAAGTATGCAAGATGTGATCATGGTCCTTGGTCCACCATCAGAAAGATTTTTCAAACAGGATTCGAGATTGTCCATACACAATCCCAAAGATGGAGATGATCCACGGACTGATCTATTCTTCAACTACTGTTCGCTAGGATTCGACATTTGTTTTGATACTTTAAAACAGAATCCGCCTATAAAAAAGATCATTGTGCATGGCAATGTCCCTGGCAGCTTGCCGTTTCAGAAATATAAACGCTGTAGATGGTATTTGGATGGCTGTACCACTTCGGAGCACATTTTTGACGAGTTTTCTGACAAGTATAAACAGACTGGCAGTCCTATGATGCTTAATCGACAGTTAGAGAGTCCTAGCAGCAGTGTAGAGCTAGTAGGCGGTCCAGAGCCTTCCAGTTCTGCGGAGGACTGGGGGTTGACAGATTTGTATGGATCTCCTGGATGTGTTTTCGAAGTGCTAAAGAAGAATGGTATAGTGGTATCTCTGACTATTTATTAACCCAGTACATCATTACTATTATTTTCTTTTCCTCTCTACTTCAACATATGTAACTACACTTATATATTCAAACATTCACTTTGTACTGAATCTCTTGGGATCCTACACACCTCTTGACGGACTACAGACACGTATTAATCTTCAGTGCATACGCATTTATATATTTATGAAAGATGTTACCTACCAAGCCATGAAGAAATGGCCTCATACATTTAAATGTTACCCACCTATTCAACCACAGGGCCACACACTATGAGCCGCACGGTGCCAATTTATCCGCGCTGCCACCCTTAATTAATAAATGGCGTCTCGCACGCGTTTCGACCGCGCCCCGCGCCCATTCAGGTATTTTTTTTTTCTTCTCCTCTAAAGATCCTCGTAGGAAGCAAGCCGGATCTAAAACCAGTCTCGAACCTCTCCTTTCTTCGCCCTAAATTCACCATTTCCTCTCTCTAATACTCCTAATTTTGTCATTACTAGCTTGATCTGTCCATAGTTGAACTGAGAGATCAAAAAATGACTAGTAGTAGTACCAAAACTGCTACTACGCCGCCCAAGCCGGCTCACCACAAAAACAAAAAGAGGGAGAATCCAAAAATCTCCATAGATGATCCTCCCTCGAGTCCTCCAAGCCCTGCTCCAGCTGTTGCTAACCTAATCGTTGGCATGGATGAGGAAGGAGAAAAAGGTTCAACACCCCAATCAAGACGTGTGAAGATCAGAGAACCAGATTATAGACACGAGGGTGTAGACAGCCTCTCAAGTCCTCCTGATAAAGCATTAAAGCCCAAAAGATCGATACTGAAAAACGTGCAGTCATCACCCATCAAACCATCGAAACTGAACTTCTCGTTGACTGTGGGATCCCCACAGCGACTAACAGCAGCAAATTCATCGCCCAGTGCTAGACTGGCAGAGGACGCTTCTTCTGGTCATGTCAATGTGCTCGCATACAAGCGAGAAGAAGTTGTCAACGGATCTGTACAGGCATTGATGAAAAATGAAAACCCCGTGCACAACACGGAATATTACAACTCTATCAACTCTGTCATGAGAATGATGAGCCCTGAAAAGAGAAGAATCTTTGCTGATATCGCCAATAACCTGGCGAAATGCTCAAAGCGAGACCTGCAAAATGCCAAATCGTTGAGTAAAACAACCCAGGTCCAACTGGTAACAATTATCACCAAGGTTGTCACGCTACTGCTACAGACTCCAACACTTGTGTGTAATATCGACATGGATCTGGGACGATGGTTCATCGGCAATGCATTAGATATTTTGGAAAACGAAAACTCGTCAAAAGGTTTTGTAGCTTCGCAAATCCATCTCATCAACTGGCAGAAACTGGAGCATCCTCTCACATTAGACCACGGCCAGCGGCTGCTAGTCATTATTGGTAGGGGATCAAGGTTCCGGTCGGCTAGTGTTATAACTGAATTCGTCAATGCTCACAGGCTTGTGTTACGCTATGCCCCGAATGCAATGCTGACACATGTTCCCAAGTGGCTTCCAGGAATCATGGAGGCTCTTCAGGATCGG